>JAKCPI010010710.1:0-43078 GCA_023213315.1 Euborellia annulipes
ATATTCAATAAATGAACAAACAAAACAAAAGATTAAAAAAGTTTAATTTAAAAAACTTCAATGCGTATTTCCTATAGCCTGTATCTTTAGAAACCTCAAATTTTAATCCAAAATTTAATTAGAATACTTTTTGATGAATTTACAATCGTTACCTTCCATTAATTCCTGGCAATCTGTTTATCGTTAATTAATCTTTTACAGAATTCTCTATCACCATTTATTGATTTAGAAGCTTAAAAAATTTAAACCAAATAAAGAAAAATTTTAAATAACTCAGCATAAGCATGAGTTTTTTTTATCTTTTAGAGTAGGGTTGGAAAAGGCGCTCGAAATGTCGATTTTCGATTTTTTGGGAATCGACTTGATATTTTTTCGGATTCTCGGAATCGATTAATCATTTCTGAAAGTCGACTTTTCGACTTTCAAATCGACTTTTTAAAAACTCCATAACTCATGCTTAGGAGACACTAGTAAATAATAAATATATTTATTATATATATAAAAATGAAATGGGAAAATGTATTATTATTAGTTATGTATGTATGTTCATAAAATCCAATAAATTTCAATGAATCACTTGAAATTAAGACCTATATACATACCTGATACCGTAGTGGTTAATTTAAATTTCTTAAATGTTTTAAAATGAATTATATCAAATTTCTTCAATATGAACGTCAAATGACTTATATTTAGAGGGCAACCTTATACAAAACCGGCTTCCTACTCACGCATAAAAGGTCAAAGGGGCTATATGCGACAGTGCTGAAAAACAAAGAGACTAAAGGGACGGCTCCTTTAAACAGTTATAATAGGCCGCTTTGTGTTGATTTCAGTCCAAAACCTTCACCCTCTTAAATATGGTAATCTTCAATATCTTTAACATTTCTCACAAAGAAAACCCAATTGGGAATAAAACTGCTCCCGAAGGCGCAGGGGTCCAGGGGGCGTGGCCTTGGTTAGTGGGAAAGTTTCGCCGAAGGCGGGTTTGCGACTAGTTTATTTATAATATAAGATTTAGTAAGTATTTAAACATTTAATTAATTTTAATGAAAACATTCAATTCTTTAATGTTTTTTTGCAATGTGTAATAAATACATCTTCTGATTTTTAATTTTTTGGTAGTGTTTTTAATCAGAAAAGCAATGTTTCCACCAGCACATTTTGAAAGTCGGCCGAAAAGTAAATTTTTTCAATAACCATTATTAAAATGTAAACGTATTGTTTCGCACAGGGGCGTATATAGAAATTTTTTTTCGGGGGGGGGGGCTGAACTCAAAAATTTTTCTGCGGAAAATTTTTTTTTTTTAAGAAACTAAATTTTTTTTCAACGAAATTTTTTGCGTAACATTTTTTCTTTTGCGGAACAAAAGTTTTCCATCCTGCGGAAAAATTTGTTGCGCTGATGTCTGTATATCCCTATATATCTATATACTCTGTTTTTGGAAAATTTCGGGGGGGGGGCTCGGCTCTCTCCGCCCCCCCCTTATATACGCCCCTGGTTTCGCATAAAACCAAAAGTGGTTATTTTTTGTAACAAATTTTAGAAATTTTTTCTAGGAATTCAGAAAAATTTCATTGGTAAAAACAAACGAGTTATAACAAAAAATAGAACAGAATTTCCATATTTCTCTTCTAATATGTAAATCCGTGACACAAAATTTCCTCAAAAGGTAGTTTATTTTTGTGGTTAATTCGCTTTACTATCCTAGTCATGGTTTCTGTTCTTTCCTAGTTAATCAACTCCATTTAGAGTCCTGATTCAATTTGGAGACAGACTGTTAAATTGAACAAGTAATTAAGGATTTTTTTTTTTTAGTAAAACAACCGCAAAATTCATTTAAATTACACTCACCTAGAAACAAAATCAATTTGTAATATATGAATAATAATAATAATAAAACTTCCATGTTCAAATAATTGTTTTAAAAGAGGAAAAAAAAATTAATTTACATTTATAATTATATATATAAATCCAATAAAATTATTATATGCAAATAGAATTATCAATGCTATTATTATAATCTAAGTTTAAAAAATGTAATCGTTACAAAAAAAAAAATCACTTTTATAAAATTAATTAAAATAGGTATAAAAAATTCCTCGTTGTCGGTTCGCTTCAAAGAACATTCCTATATTTTCGGAATTCGATGCTGCCGTGATTATAGGATTCGCTCAAAAAAAAAAAAAAAAAGTTCGATAATGTAATTTTTCAAATACCGCGAGTTTTTATTTTCTTCCCCCCCTTTTATTTCGCAACATTTATATTCCATTCGCTTATTCAATTCAATTATATATTTAAAAAAAAATCAGTACATGATAATTTTCTATTTTCCTTTAATATAGGCTAATAATATTTTTCGTCTCTTATTAGCAAAAATGTTTTCGTTCAATTTTGCTATATAAATTTTAAAAACATTCCAAATGATTCCAACAAAACTTTTTTTATAGTTTACGAAAACTTTCACGAATTTAGCAAGTGGAACTCCCCCTCTTTATATTCTTTGATATTTTACTTAATTCTCTATGAGATCAATGACAAGATTTGGCAACCTTCATCAATAAAACTCCCAATTCACGACGTTTTGGAATTTTATAGGACCATCATCAGGTGTTAGGGAGATGTCATATGTGAATATGATATTATGGAGGCCTATTTCATCATATGCAGATGAAAATTTTCCATTTCTATCTTTTCTGAAGTTGTCAATTAGCAAAAATTGTATTTTTTTTTTTTTTTTTAATTTTAACAAGTTTTCATCTATATATCGCTTTGTGAGAATCATAGTGACGAAAGTCCGAAATTCAACAATTCGAAAAAGGGGTTTATAAGTTTTATAAACAAAAAGCAGGTGCAACAAATGAATAGGTCAAAATCAATAGTAAAGAATATTTTCGCCACTTTGTCACTTTAGACAGAAAACTTTTTAACAACGTTTGATAGGCTCAACTCAAAAATTGTATTTTCGGACTTTCGCCACTATGATTCTCAGCAGGCGATATGGTGAAATACATAATATATTCCCTTATGACAACTCCCTAATACCTAATGAAAGTCCAATCAAATAAAGTCAAAACGTCTTGAATTGGGCTTAATCGCACTCACTTCCATGCCCAAGAAATTTCTCAATATTTTAATTGATGCTTTTGAAAAAAGGTCATCTCTACTTTTTCAAAATTTTTTTCAAAATAAACAAAAAAAAACTGTTTAGCATCCATGCACGAGTTTCCTGTAACTTCATTTTCTTTTGGTACCATTATCAAGGAGCTATTGATTCATTGGAACTTAATTTATCCACTGTCGTCAGAGAAATGACGCTTGTCTCCTTATAAGATATACAGAGGTGTGAAAATTATTAGACTTGAGCAGAATTTATTACAAAAACCACTAGCTATCAGGTGGGGACTTAATTGTGGCGCTCACTGTACAACCCATACTATATGAAATTAAAATTCAAAATATTTATTTTGATAGGTGTGAATTCCAAATGTTCAGAATCGTGAAATTCAATTAAACTTATTAATGTTTGATAATTACACACATAGATACACCTAGCGAGCGAAATTTTTGAAATTCCCCAAATGGAAAACAATTTATTGTTTATCCCATAAATTCATAATATTAAAACTGTTACTTGGTTGTTGTTGTTGTTAATTAAAAAGCAGAGGCAAATCCACACAATGCAGAAGAGCCCTTAAGCTTAGAAAGCCCTTGATGAACAAAAAATGCTTTTTAATCATTGTAAATTACATCTGTCATAAAAAAAAAAAAACGAAGATAAAATTTCCTCTCTTACGAAGGTCTTAAAAGGGTTAAAGCCATTTAGAGAAGAACTTTTAATATATAAAAAATAACATTTAATTAAAACTATTTTCTACACAATTCAATTTTTTTTTCCGCTAAATAAATCGGATATCATGATCTTGAAGAAAATTGTAAAGTTCTTTACTAGTTGTTTCTTGATGGCTGGATATTATGATATAATGAGGATATGGCATAAGGGCAGCCAAGGCGAAAAAAATAAAATAAAAATTTTTCCGAGGTCCACCTCGGAACAGTAAGAGAGTTTTCAAGAGAATATAAATTGGTAAAAACGTTGCTAGCCTGCCATGTCAACTAACCTGACATCATTTTTGTCCTGATGAAGAGTGCGATCGGCACTCGAAACGTAGACAAAAAAAAATTATTATTTTATTTTTCGTCTTGGCTGCCCTTATGCCACATCCTCATATTGTAAAGTTCTTTTTTAAGTTTTCTTTTGAATGATACAAAAATTCTGAAGAATTAATTTGCAACTCCGCTTAGGAAATTTTAATTTGACTACATCATCCTTAATAATTAGGTTTGGACATTTCGCTTGCCATTGCAGTATAATTTATATATTTTGCCTTGTATTCTCTTTATTTTTTCACACAGGTGTACGCTAGGAGAACTTGCATTCTGTCCGTTTGAAACTTGGGTATTTTGCTGCATAATTTGACCCAATCGAATAGCTTGTGGGAATTGTGCAGAGCGATCTCAGCGCCAAAGTTTTAGTAGATGACCACCTTTGCCGCCATTTTCTCTCAATCCACCTCGATTAAAATTTTGATAATATTGACACTAAAAAAGATAAGTAACTTTAAGGCTTTATTTTCATTTTATTATTATTATTATTTTATTTATTTAAGGATCAACGTTATAAAAATAACAACTGAAGGTTAGGTATTTAGAACTCATTTTGCAAGTGACTTCAATCGAACAGATAGCAAAAGTTGCACTTTTTGTTCTAGGCAGTTTTGAGTACATTTGCACCTTTTGTCGGCTTTGCACTTTTTGCCATCGCAAGTGTAACGAACAAACCTATTGATAGGCTTATCAATAAATTATTTGATAATGATGTTTCTTCAAATTTGATCTTCCAATCAATAACAAAAGAGCAAAACTTAACTCGTCTTAATGCCACGGATCATTTCATTTGTCTCTTCATTTGTATGGATGAAACGGCTTTAGATTTTGATTAAATTCAGCTTCCTGTGTGTTCGAATTGACTACAATTATACGATCAAATTCAATTATAGTTTACTCTAATCGAATTCGATCATTATGTTTTATATATTGATATAAAATTTTCTAAAGAATACAAATTTTTGTATTTGTGTAAATTGAAATGCCCTTGGAAGTTAATCATTTTATTTGTATTGCGGTTTGGCAGGCGAGTCGTTTGGTTGCCCTCGCTCAACGCCTCTCCATGGATAATAAAATGTCGGCCCTCTCTAAGGGCAGATCTGCACAAAACGCTTTTAGCGGATGAGGGAGAATCGAAAGAGAACAAGTAAACGACTCTCTCTCTCTCTCTCTCTCTCCCCTCCTCCTCTCTTGTTCTAACAACAAAACAACTTGAGCTAATATAAAATACAAGTTAAGTGATAAAATTATAATTAAACTTTGATGGCTATTTCTGTTTTAGTTTTGTTTTGTTTAATAGCTTATTTAAATCTTCTCTAAGGAAAAATATATACTCGGTATTTTTACTATATATGAAATATATAAAGTATTGCGATCATGTTAAAAATTCGATGTCGAGGTTTTGATGGATATACACGTTCTGAGATCCCCTGAGTCCAAAAAAGTGGGTCGCGCAAATTAATCTGTCTGTCTGTGTGTAATGATTTTTAGCATGACTACGAATTTAAAAGTGGTCCTCTTTTCACATTAAAAATTTTTTTTCCCAAATTTTGTAGCCCTCGGGGCTTGGTGTAGAGGTTTAGCGTGCTAACCTCGTATACCAAAAGTCGCGGGTTCGGACCCCAGGCAGTCCGATGATTTTATTTAGGGCATACAAATGGCTTAAATAAGAATCCCTGGACCCCAATATGTATATTAATCAATAACGGATATGGTCAAAGTCTTATATAGCCTAAGATGCCGAAAAGACTGTGTGATGTGTGAATGTGAGTGTGAATGAGAAAAAAGCGTGAGTGTTAAAAAAAAAAAAGAAATTTTGTATTTATTTAGGATTCTCTATTGTGTATAAAATGTCCAAATATGAGATTAAAATTTTGAAAAATAACCATAGTTTATTTCAAGCAGTCAACATTTAAAATGCAAGTTTGAAACTAAGGTGCTATGGTAAAAAAAAGCACAACTTTCTCTTACCGAAGAGTATGAGAAAGTTGTGTGCGGTACGCCAGTCACACCAGATTTTTTTTTATTGGTATTTGTGTAAAAGAGGACCTCTGCAATTTACTATTTCGGAATCGATTGTGCTAGGTATAATGAAAGACAAGGTGTCTGTCACTTTTTAAATTATTTTCTTCCTTGCAACTCCCATGAATTCCATTCGAAAGAGAGACTGCTCCCAAGAGAGGTGTCTTTTTATAATCTTCTTTCAAGATCCCCCCCCCCCCCCCCGCCCACACCATCTCGTGGGAACAGAGCTACACGTGTGGATTCTAAAATCCCATTTTCCTTGTGACTTCTCACGCAAATATTAATTTGTTCGTTAAATTTCATTTATAACTAAATATAAAATTACAATTTTGATGTAGCCCCTCTCTTTCTCCCTACTCTGGATAGACTGAAACTCTAATCGATTGTGCTAGATTAGATCTAATTTAATTTTAAAAAATCTGTCGAGATATATTTAGTTGCACTTAGCGCCACGAAAAATTTCACTGATATACTTTTTAAAGGGCATCTAAAATTAGTTCATTTATTAATTTTAAACAAAATCGTTGCAGCGAATTTTTAGGAAATTCGCAAAAATTGAAAAAATTTATTGAAGAATTAGTACTTTTTTTTTTTTGTTTTTGTTTAAATCTTATTTTTCTTTTTTGTGGTTGGTGGAGTAATTAATATATATATAACTTCTTACTCTTTTTTTTTTTTGTTTATTTTTTTTTTTTTTTACCCCCACAGACAGACCATGTCGCGAAACCTTTTTTGGATTCAGAGGACCTTAAAACGTGAAGATCCATCAAATATTCCATATATAGAGTAAGAGAAAGTAAAAACTATCAAATGGACTTCCATTCGTGGAATTTAAATGCTAGCGCGCCGAAAACGGGCGATACAGCTAGTTATACTTAATAACTTATGTGAGTTTTATTTATTACTATTATTATTTTTTAATTATTACTTTCTCTTATCCTATATGTGAAAAATATAGAGAGAAAGTATTCGATTCATGTCAAAAATTCGATGTTTTTGAAATCTGCGATGTTATTTAATTGCTATTCAATTGATAATAATAACATCCCTCCCTCCCCCCTCTTCTCCCCACCACTACCTTCCCCCCACTCCGGCTCCCTTCGCCCTCCCTCTCCCGCCTCGGGCCGCCAGGCGTCTCTTCCCCTCACTCGAGTGGACGCCGGCCGGGCTAGCAGCTTCTCTCCCTGCATCTTCGCGTTCCAACCCAGAAAAAAGGGGTAAATATCTACTTTTTTTTACTTTTTTTTATATATTCATAAAATATAAGAGATTGTCTTGGTTTTGAGTGAGTTTCATGCTGCTCGCTAGATAAATAGATAAATAAATCAAGCAAAAATCATTCTGGTTGATATTTTCATATCTCTTTGACCATTATTGATATCTCAATGAATATTACTATTTTAATATCAATCCAAATCACGAATAATTTAATATTCTGCTTAGTTTGGAGAGTGCAGGGACTAATTAAACTGGTCTCCTCAGGTACGCCACAATTATTAATTATATTATTATTAAATTTATAAAGATAAATTAAGTTGTATGTAGTTTAGAAGATAAAGAAAAGTCGAGAGAAAATAAAACATTAAATTTTTATTAGTCAATGATTCGTTTATAAATCACATCCTTCCAAAAAACATAAAAAATATTTGATCAATACTTTCTCTCTATATTGACTTACATGTATATAGATAAGAGAAAGTAATCATCGGACTGCCTTGGATCCGAACCCGCAACCCTTGATATACAAGGCCAGCACGCTAGCCATTACACCGGCCCGAGGGCTATTTTATCTTACCAACTATTAATATTTTTATTTTGGATTGATGTATCACTTGATATTTTTATTAATAAAAATGAATTTATCTCTGATTGTTGTCTAGTATTGTCGCCCCCGCTGGCCGACAATTGGCCTCCCCTCCACTCGACCCATGGAGTGGGGGGGCGGCGGCAGCCTCCGCCTCCTGCCTGATGCCATCACACACACAGGCGAGCCAGGCATTACATTCTAAATGGAAGGCATCTCTCTCTCTTCTCTCTCTCTCTCTCTTCTCGTCTAGACAACAATGACCCTAAGGTAATTATTATTCATATATTTATTTCATGAGGTGATTATGATATGTAATCAATATAATTAATAAATTCATATGTATTATTATAAAAAAAAATATAGATATTTTATACAGACCAGTTAAACCTCGAATATTCTTTGCTAGTTATTCTTTCAAATATAAAAGTAGCCCTATTTATTCACTTAATAAAACAAAAAGAATTAAATTTTTAATCTGAAAATGAATTGAATTTTTTTTATTAAAAAGTTTAAATTAAGTAAATTATAAAAAAGTATATCATTACTGGATAAAGAAAAAAAGATATTGAAAAATATTTTCAAAAATCTTTCTTTTCTCTCTAAAGCTCATAGAAGATCATATCGAATTTAAAGCTTTTCTTGTTTTATGGGGGGGGGGGATGTGGATGATGGCCTATATGAATGGAAATCTCTCGGTGGCTCTGATGTTAACAAGCAAAGTATCCAAGTTCTAGTGGATTACAAATTGAATAAAGTAAATAAATTATTTCAATTAAAAACAAAAATATGTTATTTAATCATAAATTTGTGTTTCTGGAAGGAGTCGATCTAGAGAACTCGAGTGTAAATAAGAAATGAAAATATTATCCTATTAATCTAATTCTCTTTGCAAAGAAACCAAATAGCCTATAGCACTTTTTAAAAAATCTTATTATTATTAAAATTATTATTACTTTTTTTTTCTAGATCACCGTCGGATCCCACGTTCATTCATTGCTCATCTCGGTTATTTTGATGAAGTAAGAGCTACGTCGAGACTCTACCTTATAAAAAACTCAATATCCTATACATAGGCCTACATATTATTATTAACTTCTCGGCTACGGAAGGCGGGGGAGGGGGAAATATATACAAACAATTTTTTCCGCTTTTTCTCAATTCAGAATTACTGCGCCATGGATCTTACGTAACAATTTTCAAATAATAACCAAAATAATAATATAAAGGCAAACATATCCTGTATATTTAACTACAGTATAATGCTCCTCTAAAAGAATATTGTTAAGTTAATTAAAATCCATTTTAAATAAATTTCAACACCCGGAAATGTTAAATTATACGTAAATAAATAAAATTATTTTTTTGTATTAATATAGTGGTACTGAATAATTTCGATTACAAGTTATCAAAAATCAGCAAAAAAATCCTTTAAGCTTTTATTATTTATTACAAATACAAACATTTTTTATTTAAATTGAAAATATATTAATAAAAAATTACAAAAACCACACAATGATTTTTTTTAATTTGATCCAATGACCTTTTTCAAAGGTCTTATATAAGATTAAAAACAAAACGAACAAAAAAATAATAAAAATATGAATTTAATTATAAAAACATTCGTGTATCCGGCATGATTTGATATAGCCTAGGCCTAACGATATTTATTATAATTAAAAATATCAATAATTCGAATAATGATCATTTCCCGGAAATAAGTTTTTGGCAATTGAAACTATATAAAGGGAAAATTTTATTATTTTATCTTAATTTAAATAAAATTGAAATTAAAATGGAATTGATCAATTTATTCATTGTATATGGCTGTGCGGTTTTCTTTTTTTGCCAAACAATATGTTTTGTCGGTGAATATTGTCCTAATTTTATAGATTATAGTATGCAAAAGGTAAGGTCGAGTAGGCCTAAATGGGGTTCTTATTAAAAATCTAACTCCCTTTATCAATCTCAAAGGTCCACATTCTTATGACTAGGGTCCACTATCGCCGGTGCACTCGCAAAGACATGTGTCGAGGTGCCGAGACCCTAATTGGACTAAGAACACTCTCCACCAACTTCGATTATTTTCTACAAGGTCAGTTAAAAGTAGAGCTCTTTACCCAAAAATCTGGTGTGACTGGTCGCAGAGCACAGAACTTTCTCTTAGCTTCGATAATCAAAAGTTGTATTCTGTGCTTGCCACACCAGATTTTTTTGTGTCGAGATATATTTAGTTTCCGACAGTAGGTACAGTGATCGCCACAATAAAGTCCCCACCTGATAGCTAGTATATGGTATAGTATATGGTGTATAGTGTAATAATTTTAATGACCGAAAAGGTAAAATATAAAAACTAGTACAGATGATTTTATTTTTTTTTACCTTTTCAAATTTAAAATTATTTCACCAGTTGCCATATACTATACCATAGAGGCCTACTTAAGGGACTAGCTATTGGGTGGGGACTTTATTGTGGCGCTCACTGATTGAATGATTTGAATTAGAAAAATCTGGTGTGACTGGCGCACAGCACACAACTTTCTCTTACCTTCGGTAATGGAAAGTTGTGTTCTGTGCTTGTCACTCAAGATTTTTCGTGTCGACATATATTTAGTTTCCACCGATATATTAAAATTCAAGATGTAAAATTTATAAACATGGGAAAATATTTATATTTTGTTACCATGGCAACCATTTCTCCTATCTTTTCTATGAAGTATAAGAGTAAAGTGTGCTTCAAACAATTTTGAGGGCAAAACGAGAATATACATTTTAAAGAGTATCTAAAAAATAATTGATTTGTGAATTTGAATCAAAATCGTTAGAGCGAATTTTGAGAAAATGGAAAAAACTGAAAAAGTACATCAGTAAAGTACTAGTACTCTTTGATATACTTTTTCTGTTTTTTTTTTCGATTTTCTCAAAATTCGCTCTTAACGATTGTGATTAAAATTCAAAAATCAATTATTTTTTAGATGCTCTTTAGAATGTATATTAGGGTGTCCCTTATATGGGCAAAAAAAATTTTTTTTAAATACCGGAACGCATACCCTCTAATTTTTTTCAAGGTACTAAGCCTTACTTATATATGAAATATTATTCACCTACGTTGACGTTAACCCGTGCCGACCTGCCCGCAAAGTTTTTGAAAATAGTCCTTTTTGATAATCTCTTGATATATACCTAGATTATCGCAATTAAGTAAGTATTAGGTAGACAATTAAGTAAAAACAAAAAAAAACACCTCAAAAGCCCTTTAGGGGTTTTTTGAAATTCGGACCTTAAGGGCCCGAAATCGCCACTTTGGAAAAAAATGCATTTTTTAATTAAATTTTTTGACTTTCTTTAATTACGTTTGAACGAGATGAGATATCAATTAGCTCTCTTCGCTAAAAAAGTTTCTTTAAATAAATATCTCGAAAAAAGTTTTCAGGGTTTTTTGAAATTCGGGACTTAAGGGCCCAAAATTACCATTTTGGTAAAAGATGCATTTTTTAATTAAATTTTTGACTTTCTTTAATTACGTTTAAACGAGATGAGATATCAAATTAATTCCTTCGGTACATTCTTCCGTAAATGAACACCTCAAAAGCTCTTAAGGCGTTTTTTGAAATTCGGGGCTTAAGGGCCCAAAATTGCCATTTTGGAAAAAAATGCATTTTTTAATTAAATTTTTGACTTTCTTTAATTACGTTTAAACGAGATGAGATATCAATTAGCTCTCTTCGCCAAAAGTTTCTTTAAATAAATATCTCGAAAGGGTTTTCAGGGTTTTTTGAAATTCGGATCCTAAACCTGTATTATGGATAAAGTTTCTACCGTAGGCTCTAGTTGAAATATTTTGAAAATTAAAATATGAAAATAAAACACTCGGTTATTGGTTCCAAGTTATTTATTAATTATAAATCAACACTAATTAAGTATTTTGGCACTAATATTTATATTTAATAGTGGAAGATCATAATTATTTTTTTTAAACTTTAAGTTTCTTGGGGCACCTCAAGATATTCTCGTATTAAGAAATAAAAATAGGGGGTAAATAATCACATTATGGAACAACTTTTCCATGGTAGCCCGTTTTGAAATTCGAAAAAAAAAAAAAAAAAAATTCGCTCCACCCTATTAATCATATCCCGAGACGCCGCCCGTCAGGGCCTAGCGGAGGTTGGTTTGCCGAAGGCAACCCTACCGTCGCTAGTTCTTTCTATATTTCATTAAAAGCGATATTTCGGCGACGACAGCAAGACATCATGAGAAATATAAAAAATTATTTTTGAAACATTCTTTTTAACTCACCACTCTCTTCTCACGAATGTCCCTCTTTTTCGTATTTTATAAATCCACTGAAGTAGGAGTGCCAATAAGCCTCCAAAACATTTGGAAATATTACCTTATGTTTAATAAAGAATTGCTGAATTACCAAACAAACAGAGTACAACTGACAAATAGAGCGAGGGCGCGCAACTCTATCCGCACAGCTTGTATGGCCATGTTTCGGAGCTAGTCGGCACGGGTTGCAGTGCCCCAAATATGCTAAAATTTTATTTGTGACTATTTTAGGGGCAAATGAAAAAAAACTAGGCCCTATGCGTTCCGAAATAAATACTTTGAAAAATAAGGGACACCCTAATGTATATTCTCATTTTGCAATTGAAATCTTCTGAAGACCACTTTACTATTGTACTTCATTGGAAGGATAGGTTGCCATGATAACAAAATATAAATATTTTCCCATACTAATAAATTTTACATTTTGAGGTCTAAAGGTGCGTACAGATCTGCGCTCTGCTCCGCTCGCGAGCACCATGTTCGTTAGATTAGTACGGGTTTTGAGATGCTCGCGAGCTGCTTAAACCCGTACTAATCTAACGAACATGGTGCTCGCGAGCGGAGCAGAGCGCAGATCTGTACGCACCTTAATATATCTGCGAAAACTAGTAAATATATGTCGACTAGAAATCTGGTGTGACAACCACAGAACACAAGTTTCGAATACCAAAGTAAGAGAACGTTGTGTGCTGTGCGACAGTCACACCAGATTTTTTATATAAATTCTTTTGAGTGTTTTATTTACAAATATGATGAGTCTGCAACTGAAGGCAACCAAGGATGTAATAATAGTCTTTTTTATTTTTATTTAATTCTCTGCTATTTCCATCGGAGGTCCTTAAGTTTAATACGAATCCCAACAACAAAGAACATCCAAAAATTAGGATTATTCGACCTTATGCAAGATAAAGTTTCCGATGCAATGGACTCTAATAATATTTTACTTTTTTCTATTCTATCAAAATACAAGCATTTTATATTTCAGGAGAGGCTATATGATATAGAGTTAAACAGATTCTTTGTCGTATACAATGATCTTTTTGTTTGGGACATAAATTATATGGAGTTTATAGTGGATGATGATGGACAAAAAGGTCTTGTGCTAAATGGCACTGTAAACGCTGATATTTCTGAAGAAGACAACGTTGAGGTGAACACTTTAATTAATTTAAAGTTTCTAATAAAAACAATACTTTCTCTCTCTATTCATATATAGGGTAAGTGAAAGTAAAATGAATACGCATCTAATTTCAGAGTGAATTGCTTATAAAAACAAAGAAAAATGGTAAATGGTCCCCGTCATTGATGAAACTTAAGAGATTGAATTTTTGTAAATATCTACTAGAAGAAAAGATGATAATGCCAATTCTTATTAAATCTCTGAGTTTGCCAGATGCTTGTCCGATTAAAAAGGTGAGATTTTTTTAAATATAAAATTCCATAATCAACGAGAAACTAGGCCGTAATTACAAATAACAGAATGCTGTGCCCAGGGCCGCAGACAGGGGGGCTATATCCCCGGGGCCCGGGCCCATTGCGCTCCCACCTTAAAATTCTAATAAAAATTAAATTTCATGGTTAAATTAAAATAATTTAAAAAAAAAACATTTTCTTGAAATTTTTTTTCCTCAGGGGGCCCGGGCCCTTTACGCTCAAATCTTAAAATTTTTATTAAAAAAAAATCATTTTCTTGAAATTTTTTTCCCCAGGGGGCCCGGGCCATTTAAGCTCAAATCTTAAAATTTTTATTAAAAAAAAATCATTTTCTTGAAATTTTTTCCCCAGGGGGCCCGGGCCATTTAAGCTCAAATCTTAAAATTTTTATTAAAAAAAAATCATTTTCTTGAAATTTTTTTCCTCAGGGGGCCCGGGCCCTTTAAGCTCAAATCTTAAAATTTCAGCTAAAAAAATCATTTTCTTGAAATTTTTTCCTCAGGGGGCCCGGGCCATTTAAGCTCAAATCTTAAAATTTTTATTAAAAAAAAATCATTTTCTTGAAATTTTTTTCCTCAGGGGGCCCGGGCCCTTTAGGCTCAAATCTTAAAATTTCAGCTAAAAAAATCATTTTCTTGAAATTTTTTTCCTCAGGGGGCCCGGGCCCTTTAAGCTCAAATCTTAAAATTTCAGCTAAAAAAATCATTTTCTTGAAATTTTTTTCCTCAGGGGGCCCGGGCCCTTTAAGCTCAAATCTTAAAATTTCAGCTAAAAAAATCATTTTCTTGAAATTTTTTTCCTCAGGGGGCCCGGGCCCTTTAAGCTCAAATCTTAAAATTTCAGCTAAAAAAAATCATTTTCTTGAAATTTTTTTCCTCAGGGGGCCCGGGCCCTTTTAAACTCAAATCTTAAAATTTCAGCTGAAAAAATCATTTTCTTGAAATTTTTTTCCTCAGGGGGCCCGGGCCCTTTAAGCTCAAATCTTAAAATTTCAGCTAAAAAAATCATTTTCTTGAAATTTTTTTCCTCAGGGGGGCCCGGGCCCTTTAAGCTCAAATCTTAAAATTTCAGCTAAAAAAATCATTTTCTTGAAATTTTTTTCCTCAGGGGGCCCGGGCCCTTTACGCTCAAATCTTAAAATTTTTATTAAAAAAAATCATTTTCTTGAAATTTTTTTCCTCAGGGGGGCCCGGGCCCTTTAAGCTCAAATCTTAAAATTTCAGCTAAAAAAATCATTTTCTTGAAATTTTTTTCCTCAGGGGGCCCGGGCCCTTTAAGCTCAAATCTTAAAATTTCAGCTAAAAAAATCATTTTCTTGAAATTTTTTTCCTCAGGGGGCCCGGGCCCTTTACGCTCAAATCTTAAAATTTTTATTAAAAAAAATCATTTTCTTGAAATTTTTTTTCCTCAGGGGGCCCGGGCCCTTTAAGCTCAAATCTTAAAATTTCAGCTAAAAAAATCATTTTCTTGAAATTTTTTTTCCTCAGGGGGCCCGGGCCCTTTAAGCTCAAATCTTAAAATTTCAGCTAAAAAAATCATTTTCTTGAAATTTTTTTTCCTCAGGGGGCCCGGGCCCTTTACGCTCAAATCTTAAAATTTTTATTAAAAAAAATCATTTTCTTGAAATTTTTTTCCTCAGGGGGCCCGGGCCCTTTAAGCTCAAATCTTAAAATTTCAGCTGAAAAAATCATTTTCTTGAAATTTTTTTCCTCAGGGGGCCCGGGCCCTTTAAGCTCAAATCTTAAAATTTCAGCTAAAAAAATCATTTTCTTGAAATTTTTTTCCTCAGGGGGCCCGGGCCATTTAAACTCAAATCTTAAAATTTCAGCTGAAAAAATCATTTTCTTGAAATTTTTTTCCTCAGGGGGCCCGGGCCCTTTAAGCTCAAATCTTAAAATTTCAGCTAAAAAAATCATTTTCTTGAAATTTTTTTCCTCAGGGGGCCCGGGCCATTTAAACTCAAATCTTAAAATTTCAGCTGAAAAAATCATTTTCTTGAAATTTTTTTCCTCAGGGGGCCCGGGCCCTTTAAGCTCAAATCTTAAAATTTCAGCTAAAAAAATCATTTTCTTGAAATTTTTTTCCTCAGGGGGCCCGGGCCCTTTAAGCTCAAATCTTAAAATTTCAGCTAAAAAAATCATTTTCTTGAAATTTTTTTCCTCAGGGGGCCCGGGCCCTTTAAGCCCAAAACAAGTTTTCTCTTTTTCACGACTCAGGATAGCTAAAAACGCAGATTTCAGTGGTTAATTTTCAAAAAATTTTCCATACCCCCAGATCCCCCCCGGAAATTCTCTGTCCGGATCTGGCCTCGATAAATTATTGTAACTCTTTGTTAAGGAAATTTTGAAAAATTTTTAAATAACTTTATTTAAATAAATATTGTAAGCTATGTATAACTATTTCAAAAGTTGTGTCAAAAACTGTGTAAAAAATGTTGGCATGAAGGCCACAATAGCCTTTTACGGTACTAAAAAAAAAAACTGTTTTTTTTTTGGGGGGGGGGCCCGTATTAGTAAGTAGCCCCGGGGCCCGTCAAGTCTGTCTGCGGCCCTGGCTGTGCCCAAACCTTCGTTTCGTTACTGAGAGTAAAGAAAATTTAATATAAATTTAAAATATTGGTTTATAATGAAAGTAAAATGAGTTAAATAAAATATAAGATTTTGTTCGGATAATAAAATTTTCGTTGAAAGAAAATACTTTTCAAAAATCCTCCTACCCAGATTATTTAATGGATTGTTTCAGTTTGCGTTAAGCCTACTTATATTGGAGGATTTGTATTAAGTGATGCTCATCTCGGTTTGAATTTTACAATTCCATCCAGCGATTAAATTCTACAACTAATAATTCTTGTTTCTAGGGTACCTATCAAACAAAAGGAACCTCTTGTTTTTGATACAAACAAGTTACCTGCATTTATTCCTAGTAACAGTTATAGATTTGAATTGTTTCTGTATCACAAAAATAAAACATCTTATCACGGATATATAGAGGCAACAATAAATCGAGAAAAAATGTATAAACAAGGATAATTTAAGGTAACTATTATGTAAAACTTAGAAAAAACTTTAATAAATAAAAATTCAATTTAATTAAAAAAATGTTCTTAAGGGCTACGAGTTATCCGAAGTAAGACTGGCATTTTTTCTTTCCTTTATGCCATTCTTTCCTGACTCTTTCTGCGTTATTGCACTTAGAACGTCAAAACAGCTTTGTTTTCTCCTAGAAGAATTTCACTCACGATCGATAAGACGGAATCTGCCTATAATTGAGTATTTTCTTAAATATTATAAATATAGGCTACTGTAGAGCCTATATATTGTAGAGATTTAATGGTCATAGCAGCCAACAAATAAAAAATATCAAATTGATTTTTGGTCATTATTAAATCTCATTCATTAGTGTGTCAAGCGCCAAAAAATTAAAAATTGAGTTAAGCACCGAATATTGTTTCAAATGCTATAATTAATAGCAATTTTTTATGAAATATGTGCTAAAAAAAAAATTTATATTTTATGTTACTTGCACAATTGACAAAAAAAAAAAAAAAAAAAAATGATATAGGGTGTTTTTAAAAGAATATCGGGGTTTTTACTCTTTATAATATCTATTACATTAAACTTACAGTTATAAATATTTGTCAAATGGAAGAGCAGCAACGAACTAAAGCCTAAAGTGAATGTTTTTTGTGCCGTATCCCGGCGAAAAATTTATGGGACTTTCTTTTTTTTTTTTTGTGAACCTACTGTAAATGGCACCTCTTATCTTGATACACTACAGCAATGGCTCTTCCCTCAGTTGGAAGAAAATGAGCCAGAGAACTTCATTTTCCAGCAAGATGGTGCGCCATCTCACTGGCATAACCAAGTACGTGATTGGTTGAACGTGACGTCACTGTACCTCAGCGCTGGACAGTAGCGTAGCCAGGATTTCTGCTTGGGGGGGCCCAAAATTTTTATTAACCCCCCCCCCTTTCTCCAAGAAACTTCAAGTGGAGAAATTTTTTTTAGATAATATAATAATTATAAATAAAAAACAAATAAAAAAAATTTTTTTTTTCTTGAAATAAAAAATAGTTTTAGTACAAAATTCGTAAATATTAGAGATTTTTTCAATTATTTATAAGTTTTTTGTTAGTTTTTAGAATTTATGAGAGTTAATAAAATTATTATTAAAAAAAAAAAATCATTAGGGAAAACATTAGGTATTTTTTTTGTTTTGGAGAAGGCTTTGGGGGGGGCCCGGCCCCCTGGGCCCCCCTGAATACGCCACTGGCGCTGGATAGGCCGCAAGGGGCTTGCTTGCTATGCATGGCCTCCATGTTCTCCTGACCTAACGCCATGCGATTTTGGGGGGTTTCATCAAGGACCGTGTGTGCGTACCTCCTCTACCAGCTGACCTCCCTGAATTTAGAAACCGGATTGAAGCAGCTTGTGCTACAATTACTGAAAACACACTTATCAACGTTATCGAAGAACTCGACTATAGACTTGATGTGTGCCGTGTGACAAAAGATAGTCACATTGAACATTTATAAGGTTCTAAAACTGTTTGAGTTGCTTTTCATTTGACAAATCATTTATAACTGTAAGTTTAATGTGATAGATATTATAAAGAGTTAAAATCCCGATATTCTTCTATAAACACCCTGTATAATCTAATCAAAACAATGTAAATTGTTAATTTTCTCAAATCTCGGTACCTGGCGCTTGAAATTCTAATGTGTAACAGGGTCCAATTAATGTACTCTATAAGTATATAATTTTTTACTTTCTCTTACCTATGTATATATGCATATACAATATATATATATATATATATATATATATATATATATATATATATATAAAGATATAGATCGAGAGAGAGATAGATAGATAGATAGATAGGTAGTTTTATTAGGCTCTGAGGCATTTGCCTCCTAAAGCCTCAAAGAGTATTTACATTATGTTAACTAGTTCTCTCCCAATATAGTATCAACGCTCCTGCTCCTTTAAATGATATTTAAAAAGTTTGCTCTTAAATGTGCATAATGTTCGCGAGCCCCTAATCTCGGATGGAATCGTGTTCCACAACTTAGCAGCCGCCACAGAAAAGGAGGACCCAAATGTTGCCGTTCTATGTTGTGGCACCTGCAAGTCCAAATCGCCACCGCGCAAATTTCTAACTCTGGCAGAAGCCCTCAGGGTCAGCCTCTCACGCAGATATCCCGGTCTATCGCTCCCCAATAGACCAAAGACATAACACCCCATATAATATTCAGTTCTTTTGCCAAGTTTGAGCCAATTTAATTTGTTGTAATAGGGCGTCATGTGTGTGAGAGAGAGAGCAGGGGCGGATTAAAGGGGGGGGCGAGGGGTGCGATTGCCCCCCCTCCCCCCCGAGAAGATATTCACAATGTTATAAAAACTAGTAATCTAAAGAAATTATGATTTCCGCTCTTTAATTTCAATTGAATTTGTTACCAATCAATTTAAATAAATAGGAAAGGGGTCTAAATGGCCATAGATGCCCACAAAGTCCTTAAATAAAAAAAATAAAAAACCGCCCCCTCCCCCGACAAAATTGCATTAATCCGCCACTGATAGAGAGAGAGAAAGTATTGGATTCATATCGAAAATTCGATGTCGAGATATTGATGGATCTACACGTTTTGAGGTCCCCTGAATCCAAAAAAGTGGTTTTCGCGACTGGTCTGTGTGTGTGTGTGGGGGGGGTGTGGTGGGTGTGTTCACTTTTAAGCATGAAGGAATTGAGCTATGAGAGTGAAATTTTATATTATAAGTTAAACACCCCCCGAGAGCGTGAAAAATAAGCTTTTAATCAAAATCGGCCAAAGAGTACTAGTACTTTACTGATGTACTTTTTCAGTTTTTTTCAATTTTCTCAAAATTCGCTCCAACGATTTTTTTTTAAATTCAAAAATCAATTATTTTTCAGATGCTCTTTAAAATGTATATTTTCATTTTGCCAATGAAATCTTCTGAAGGCCACTTTACTCTTGTACTCCATAGAAAAGATAGGAGAAATGGTTGCCATGGTAACAAAATATAAATATTTTCTTAAATTGATACTGGCGACCGTTGGCACTAGTTGAAACATATTTAATTAGGTAATATAATGAATTGAAACAAATAACCTTGAGTACAATTTATATTACCTAAATAAATATTTTCTCATACTTATAAATTTTACATCGGCCCCCGAGTTTGGCGTAGTAGGTAGCGTGCCTACCTCCTATACCAAACGTCGCGGGTTCGGAATCAGGCAGTCCGATGATTTTATTTAAGTCATTTGGATACCAGATGGCTTAAATAGAAATGCCTGAACCCCCAATATATATATTACTTACAACGGTTATCGTCTAAAGTGTTAAATGGCCTGAGTTGCCGAAAAGACTGTGTGAATGTGAGTGGTGAGTGTGAATGAGAAAAAAGTGTGAATGTTTTAAATATAAAAAAAAATTATTATACATCTGAATTCAAATGTTTCGTACTGTCGGGAACTAAATACACGTCGACACAAAAAATCTTGTGTGACAAGCACAGTACAC
The DNA here is from genome assembly GCA_023213315.1 of Euborellia annulipes. Classification (NCBI taxonomy): domain Eukaryota; kingdom Metazoa; phylum Arthropoda; class Insecta; order Dermaptera; family Anisolabididae; genus Euborellia; species Euborellia annulipes. Next base: position 20,311 of record JAKCPI010010710.1, read on the forward strand.
AACTTTCGATTACCGAAGGTAAGAGAAATTTGTGTGCTGTGAGACCAGCCTCACCAGATTTTTTTATAATAAATTCATTGGAAATGGTAGAATTCAAATTGTAATAGAATTTTAAAAGAAAACTATCAATTTTTGTAGACAATCTATGGAAATAATATGATAAAATCACCTTCCATGGGCTATATCTTAAATTACCTAGGGCGCCGATGTCGGTATCGAGGGGGGCCAAGGGCTTGATGCCTTGATACCCTTAAATAAAAAACATATCACCTAGTGTTTTTAAGTATTCTCGCTAAAACTAACAATTTTTTATTTCATTTTATTCACGAGATGAAAAAGTTAATTACACATTCCTTCTCTTTAAATATATCCTTGTATATTTAAGTAAACTAGGTCATGTTCTTCTACAAATTTCATTTATAATCCCTAGGATAGGAGAGATATATGATGATAATGATAATGATGATGATCGAATCATGGGACCCAGAGAGAGAGAGAGAGTCATCTCTCTTGTTTTCTAATGAGACATAATGTTCTAGGAACATCAGACAAGCTACATACAACACCTTTAATCTAAATGACTCCCCAAGCTTAATCTCAACCATATATATTCTTTTTTACTTTCTCTTACCTCTATATATATGTTAATATATATAGAGAGAGAAAGTATTGGATTCATGTCAAAAATTCGATGTCGAGATTTTGATGGATCTTCACGTTTTGAGGTCCCCTGGATCCAAAAAGTGGTTTTCGCGACATGGTCTGTCTGTGTGTGTGTGTGTCTGTGTTCACTTTTAAGCATGAAGAAATTGAACTATGAGGCTGAAATTTTATATATAAGTTAAACATCCCCCGGGACCGGAAAAATAAGCTTTTAATCAAAATCGGCCAAAGAGTACTAGTACTTTACTGATGTACTTTTTCAGTTTTTTTAAATTTTCTCAAAATTCGTTCTAACGATTTTGATTAAAATTCAAAAACCAATTATTTTTTAGATGCTCTTTCAAATGTATATTCTCGTTTTGCCCTCAAAATTGTTTGAAGCACACTTTACTCTTGTACTTCATAGGAAAGATAGGCGAAATGGTTGCCATGGTTACAAAATATAAATATTTTTCCATGTTTATAAATTTTACATCTTGAATTTTAATATATCGGCGGAAACTAAATATATGTCGACACAAAAAATCTGGTGTGACAAGCACAGAACACAACTTTCGATTACCGAAGGTAAGAGAAAGTTGTGGCTGTGCGACAGTCACACCAGATTTTTCCTTTGATATTAAAGGTGTAAAAAAATATATATTATTAACAGTAATAAAACACAGGATAATAAGTTTTACATTCTATATAGGTGTAGTTAATACCACGGGTGGTGGCGATGAATTTCCCACTTCTCAATAATAATTTAATTCAAAAACTGACTCTCTCTACCTATCTAGGTTACAGACGGTTTCACAATACACAGTCTGCCCTCCTCAGAGTGAGCGACGACATAAGAAGCGCTATTGACAAGAGACAGGTCACAATCCTGGTCCTGTTTGACTTGAGCAAGGCATTTGACTCCGTCGATCATGGCTTTATAGTGGAGTGCATTAGCGATATGAACATTTCGTCGACGGTCCTGAGGTGGTTCTCCTCCTCCTTGACGGGTAGGTCCCAGAGGATTATCCATGGAGATTGGGTCATGTCTGATGAGCTGCCTACGTCATCGGGAGTACCCCAGGGCTCTGTCCTGGGGCCGCTTTTGTTTTTTCTATACATTAACGACATTGGCCGGCAAATAACGCATTCCAGATATCACTTGTTCGCGGACGACCTGCATATTTATATTTCTTGCCCTTTTGAAGAGGTGGAAAGGTTTAACTGCGACATAGTTAGCATCTGTAGATGGGTTGACGAAAAAAAACTCAAATTGAATGTGGGAAAAACTAGAGCCATTATTTTTGGCAGTAACGCCCACATTCGCAAACTGGTGGAGGTACCCCCAGTGAGGATCGGAGGCAGTGCTCTCATTTACTCAAATTCAGTTAAAAATCTAGGAGTGGTGTTCGATAGAACTCTCTCATGGAAAGAGCATGTCATACTATTTGTTCTATTGTTTTGAAATTTTGCACACATAAACTAGAGATAAAGGCCAAGAACTGAAAAGCTTTTGGTAAACATCGGACCATTAAGGGGCGCTCTAGAGGGAGGCTAATATTTTTTTCTTACATAACCTATAATTTTTTTTTTTTTTTTATATATTCAGAAACTAGACTTTCTCCCGAGTAAAATGATATAATATATATATATATATATATATAATATTATAATATTAGTAACATAATTTGTTAAAAAACTATTTAAATTTGAAAAATTAGCATAGCAACAGAGAAAAATTAAAACAAATAAACAAAGGCGTTGCATTATTTCTAGTGGGTGGGCAAAGTTGTGCGTCGGCTTAGCCCGACCCTTCATTTAACAGGCCACAATAAATTCACGAAATCTGTTCAATCATTTGTAATCACCTTGTATATAGTTAAGAGGAAGTTATTCATTTTATCCCTCCCCCCCCCCCCTTCAAATATTGCATTAAATACTTTGTTTGAATATGAAATTTTCTAGCTCCTTAACTTTAACAAGTAATAATAATAATTAATATTTCTTAATATTTCTTATTAAAGTTTCCTTTCTCTCTACTAACAAAAAAGCAACAACTTTTTGTTGACTGATGCCTTAATTTTAATTAATTTTCATAATTAAAATTAGAGAGTTTATCATTTTATTAAAAAAATATTGTTAGTTTATCTGCGTCTGTCTCTCTGTCTGTCCATCTGCCCGTTTTTGTTTCTGACAAACCATAAAACTTTATTTTGGTTTGTTACCCCCCTCCCCTCTCTCTCTCCTCACGCATTTTAATTTTTCATAATTTAGGCTGATTAAAACAGACAGACAAGTCTGAAAATATCTGCTGTTTATTTGTTACCTAATAAAAACACACATTGGGAGGGAGATGCGTCCTAGGGGATTGTTGTTGTTGTTGTTTATATCAAGATAATGAACGTAATTTTTATTATATGATGATTATTTTTAGTAAAAAAAAACTTTTTATTTTATCTTCCACCCTGTCAAAGAGATTTTTTTTAATATTAAAAAGTATGATCATTTGATGCATAAATTAAAAAATAACAACAAAATATTTTGTTGTTTTTTGATAATTATATACCTATATATACAAATATTATATATATGTATATTGTATAAATAAACTTGAACAAAAGAGAAAAATATTTCTTAATTTATCAAATCTCGATAATCTATATACCATATATATATATACATATATATGTGGTATATATATGGTATATTAACATATATAGAGGTAAGAGAGAGTATAATTTAATTAATTTATTTCCTCGATTCCTTCCCTCCCCAGTTTGGGGTTTGGGATACATGAATTACAATAATATTTTGCAGTTTACATATTATTTACAATTATTTACAGTCTCATTACAGTGCACTTCTCTATCTTTCTAGTCTTCTTTCTTCTTGAAGAATTCTCCAGAATTGGCACCATTTAATATCGAGTCCCTTTATAATTTCCTTTGCCCACTTCTTCTCGTCTTGTCCATTCCTTATTAATTTTCCTTTTCTCCATTCTCTCCATTCGTCTGTCAGTTCCTGGTCCATCATCTCACATGTCATTAAGTGTATTAGTGTTTCGTCTGTCGATTCACAAAACCTGCAAGTAGTTCTTTCCCCAAATTTCATTAGGTCATTCCCATACCTTATTCTTGCCCGTCATTTTGTCTCTTCCCTTAAGTATCTGTTAGTCAGGTAGTCTTCTATCCCCAAGTCCTTTTTTTTGTTTGTAGAGCGGGTTATAAGTTGAGTTGTCAATTCTTGTCCACGTCTCTTGTACCTCACTGTCCCAGTTAGTCTTAAATACATATTTGAGCTCCTCTTCTAAACTGTCAATTGTCTTGTCTTCTGAGAGGTCTGTCAGTAGGCTTGGTCTTCCTCCTTCTTTTCCGATCTTCACTATATTTGCCATCTATCTTGTTAGATCTCCATCCTTCTCTCTTCTTAACAGTTCTTCTAGGCAGATCTTCGGCCATCTTCCTTCCGACATCTCGTATATTTTCAAAATTCAGTTTCTTTTCTATTATCTTATTTCTCCAGCTCCATCTTCCCATTTCCATTTTCCATATGTATGTTGGAGTGTTGTAGACCCAAGAGCCATTTCATGAAGATGTTGTGTGTGATTTCTAACTTTTCCTCTTCTCTATTTCCCTATAATATCGCAGTTGTTAGTAAAGAATCAAAAATTCTGCATTTGAGGTGTATGTTTTTGAGGTGGCTTTTAAAAGTTCCCCAGAGTTCTCTTATTACTTTCCTGGTAAGAGTAAGTAAAAAGTAAATTTTACTATTTTGTAATTTTATTATTAGGATAGTAGAAAAATTGAAAAATCGAATTAAAAGTCAACCACTAGGGCATCGTGTGACGAAATTTAACTCTTAAGTTGTGTGAATCGGTTCTATTTTAATAGACCTACGATAAATTTAATTAACGAAGAAACGTTTCATATATGGGAAGCAGATGAAATAAAATTAGAGATTTCCTTCCGGCCCGAATTATTTAAATTTGCCTTGTCAACGTTTTGGGACTAAACGTCACCCATCTTCAGGACAACGATGTTAACAAATACTTGGTTTTGCCTCCTTCAGTTGTTAAATAATTAAGACTATTATACTAATACAATTTCTAACTCTGATGGTTGCTCAACATAGATACATGCAGATAAAATTGCATATTGTAAAATATGCTAAAAAGTCTTATTTATCTAACAACTGAAGAATTTGTTGACACCTTTATCCTGAAGACGGTGACGTTTAGCCCTGAAACGTTGACAAGGGAAATTAAAATCATTCGGAACGAAAGGAAGTCTGACAGTTTATTTAATCTTCTATCTGTATTGCGGCCTTCCTCCACATTGCTTTTGATACAGTATATGGGAAGTTTTATTTCATTCCCGGCTACCCTACTGATTGATTTTCTCTCCTTTAGGGAAAATTTTAGTTACAGCTACTTCTCTTAACTCTTCTGTACATTATATATTTGCATTAAAAGTAAGTAAACAGTCTATAGACCGCTTCACACGGAGGGTTTTCTTGTTATATCGCATGCGAAATGACGTCATTTATGACCCTAGCGTCTGATTGCAAGGGTTTTTAGCTGATTCTGCATGTTCTATTTTTTTTGCATGCCTTTTTTCCAAACCCATGCATCGACCAATCACAGAGTTGGATTTTCACGTCATCCAACATGCCTGAATTTAACCAAAAAGTGAGGTTATTTCATTTTGACAGGTTACGTTTTGTTGAAATATTTTATAAAAAAAAAAAGGCGACCACTAGAAGGCAACATTCGGCCATTTCTCGCCACCCCTTTGACTTCCAAACAGATAATGTTTGAATAAGCCCCTCCCTCTGTGACGTGAGAATATATTAATACGTATTATTATGATTTTTGACAGCTCAAGTTTTATTCGCTGGCTGCATGTCTCGTTTGAGTGCATCACACTGATCTGCTTGCAATGTAACCTGAAAACCCTACTTATGAAAAGGGCCTTTAGTTAGACCTCTTAGAGTCTGGACTATAAGGATTTTTAGGGTGGTTCTAAGTCACAGCGTAGGGAATGTTTATTTAATTTTAAATCATCAATCGTAGGTTCTAGTTGAAATATTATTTATGTATGAAATTTTTTTTTTTTAAGGTCTTTTTCGACAACTAAGGCCATTTAGGCCCCATCCCTATTTATTTCAAATGATTTGTAGTCAAATCAAATGAAATAAATTTTTCTCGCTTGGGATGGGAAGTGAACCCGGGACTCCGGCGCGAGAGGCTAGTGTCTTCTCTCTTAGCCACGGCTCCCGGGCTTGTATGAAAATTTAAAAAATTAAAATATTATTTGTAATTTTTTTTTTTTAAGTCTTTTCGGCTCCAGAAGCCATTTTTGACTTTTATAATTATTGATTATTTATTTAAATACATGTATCGATGGCTTCCGGCGGGCGTTCAATGGTCTTGTTTTTCGGGGGTCACCTATCCCGATTTTCAGCACCACTTGGCGTTGCTTTTAATGCCCGCGGGCTAATTTTGCCCTTTAAAAAATAAAATAGTTATTATAGCTTTTAAAAATAAATAACATAGATATATGTATTGATTTTTAAAAGAGTGGAGAATATACAAAATTACTTATCTCAAATTTTTTTTTGTTGGGAGACAAATACATTTATCTATTAGATTTCTAGCTACAACCGGAACATCTATTATTATTAGCAGCACAAAAATTCAAATGCAAATCTTCTTCATCCTGATTAATGAATATAAATTCCAGCTTTTCAAAAAAAAAAAAAAAATAATCCCCGGTTCCCTAATTTCCTTGTGAATGAAATATTGATTCCCTCCAAGACATCTACAAGAAGCTTCTAAAATATTCTCGAAAAAAAAAAAAAAAAAAAAAAAAAAAAAACCTATTGACTTCCGATACCTAAAGAGAGAGAGAGAGAGAGAGAGAGAGAAAAAATTCATTTAGTAATGTATGCACAAGGAAGGAAATGTTTCTCTCTTCTGCTGTGTTAATCCTCTCTCTCTGCTCCATTTTATCAAACCGTAAAGAGAAGAAAAAGAAATAAAAAGAAAAAGAGACAAATTAATTTGTATTTTACAGTAGGCTAATACAAAAAATCATTTTTACTTTTTATATATAAAAAAAAATTATATTTGTTATTAATACGATTATTGTTTTTAATTTAATGAATTACTTGAAAATGAAGAGTTTTAGTGAGATAAAGGTCTAGCTTGTTGTTCTAAGGGTGCGATTATGGTGATGAAATTTAATATGTAGTCTATGGGGAATGTCGAGAAAACGCACACATATTCAATTATATAGCCACTCCTGCAATAAGTAAAAAATTCACTTCCGAGGAATACGTAAAACATAAAATCAAAAGTTTCTGCTGACTGCTTTTAAAGATATTTTAACATGAAAGTCAAAAAAATTCCCGAAAATGACAGTAGGCCAAATTTAAAAATAAGGAAATCACGAGACTGAGACCAGACTGGCAACGTCGCATAAAATAATTCTCTTTTCTAGCTGTCCGTTACATTTTTTTTTTCCATTTTACAATATTTTTTCTCGCAAATCGTCCATTGTGTTTAAACTGATTTACATTAATAATTGCATTGTAATATATTAAATAAAATAAAATTGAAGGCTTTTAAGATTTAAAATAGAATATCTATATAATAGCTGATAAATGCAATGTTGCCAGATCTATATTATATGTAAAGAAATACTTGAGTCAAAAGTCATTCATTTATTATTTTAAATTATTAACTTAATACAATTATAAACACGACTAAATTATAATTATGAATTTATGCATTTAAATTTTTCATTTTATTAAAAAAAAAAAAATTTAGATTCTATTATAGACCTGCGGGGTACTATCCGAACAACCTTAAATTTCCAAATGAGGTGGGTCTAAATTTATTTTTTTATTTTTATGATAATTTGACAATATAATTGTTTTAAAGATCTGTCAAGTGATGTCAAAAATTGAAAAAATTCTAGGTCATGATGACAACATATGTCCTAAAAGGCGGTGTTGCCAGCCAGATATGGTCGATTTTCTGCTATAAAATTTCAACATCATAGCCAAATCCCTTCAAGCTTTAAATCATCACACACACACACACAGACAGACCAATTTCCGGGACCCACTTCTTTGGACTCGGGATCTCAAATCGAGTATATCAATCAAAATCTCAACATCGAAACCAATATATGTAAGAGAAAGTAAAAAAAATAATAATAGAATTAATTTTTGATATCCTGTCACTTTGATTCCAAATTCAAAACAAAATCACATCAGCTATCCTTTTTTCTTGAGTCGTTTAAATTAAACTTAAAACTCTAAGCATTTAATGGACGAGTAATAAAATATTTCGACCCTCCCTAGCTCGTGTTTTTTTACTTTCTCTTACCTATGTATATATATGTAATATATATATAGAGAGAAAGTATTGGTTTCATGTCAAAAATTCGATGTCGAGATTTTGATGGATCTTCACGTTTTGAGGTCCCCTGAATCCAAAAAGTGGTTTCGCGACATGGTCCGTCTGTGGGTGGGTGGGTGTGGGGTGGGTGGGTGGGTGGGTGGGTGGGTGGGTGTGTGTGTGTTCAATTTTAAGCATGAAGGAATTGAGCTATGAGGTTGAAATTTTATATTTAAGTTAAACACCCCCCGGGACCGGAAAATAAGCTTTTAATCAAAATCGGCCAAAGAGTACTAGTACTTTACTGATGTACTTTTTCAGTTTTTTTCGATTTTCTCAAAATTTGCTCCAACGATTTTTTTTTAAATTCAAAAATCAATTATTTTTTAGATGCTCTATAAAATGTATATTCTCATTTTGTGATTGAAATCTTCTGAAGACCACTTTACTCTTGTACTCCATAGAAAAGATAGGAGAAATGGTTGCCATGGTATCAAAATATAAATATTTTCCCATACTTATAAATTTTACATCTTGAATTCAATTGTACCCTACTGTCGAGAACTAAATATATGTCGACACAAAAAAATCTGGTGTGACAGCACAGAACACAACTTTCGATTACCGAAGGTAAGAGAAAGTTGTGTGCTGTGCGCCAGTCACACCAGATTTTTTTTCTTGCTTTTGATTCCTAACCTTGGCTGCCAACCACCCAAAAAGATCCGAACAAATATTTAATTTGAGAATAAGATGGACACCCCTTAGCTTTCCCTTTGGGATAGGTATTAATATTAACACATTTATCGGTGACTTTTCTCTTACGGAATGTTTAATGTCGAGTGCGACGACCAATAAGAAATAGAATTTTAACCCGAGAACCAACATCCCCGGGGGTGCGAGTATTTTTTTTTTATTTGAAATTCTCTTCCTAGAGAGACTCGTTTGTTGATAATTGTTTCCTCGCCATTTATATGTCTAAAACTAAATTAGAGTTTAATTACTTGTGGGTGGGTAAATAAATATTTACGACGGTTTTAAACCGCACAAACTTTCCTACTATAAGTATCGAATTTAAAAAAAAAAATTCCTCAAGAAGATTGAAATCTCCCACCTTTTCTTTCTTCTTCTCATTTGGGAAATTAACGAGTAGAAAAAAAATTATTAAATTGTAAACTCGTAAAAAAAGGAGGGAGTTAAAATTAGAACGCTCTGGCATATTAACTATTATATTGTAGATAAGGAAAATCATGAATATAGAAAAGAAATTAAGAGCAAGTCATTAGCCTCTAAAATATTTCTAAATATATTTAGAAATACTTTACGGGGGCTCTATGCCCGTAGATATATATCTACGGGCATATACCCGTATATACAAGGCATATACCCTAGTAAACTGTAAAAAATTCAAAAAATGTATTTAATTAAATATCTTTGGCTAAAATTGAGATACCTATTTGTAAGTAAATTTTAGAAAACAAGTTTGTCCCCCTCTCCAAGAAAAAAGTATGTTGCTTCATGAAGTAATTATTATAAAATCATATAACCAAGTATTTATTACAATTTAAATAAGCCGAAAAAGGTAGTTACCGCCGGGAGTCGCACTACGGATTTGTCGGTCCAGTAGTAGTACTGTGATCCAGTAGTAGGGAATGTTGAGTACAAATCGACAGATCCGTGGTGCGACTCCCTACCTTTTCTTTCGATTATTTAAACAAATAAATACTTAGTTATATTGTTACATGTATTTTATAAATACCTATCCATAAATTCTATCTGAGGATCAAACAAAAGGGAAGAAAATTGTAATAAGTAGAATTGGTAGCTGTAAATAAATTTGATTTAAATTTGGGGAGGTTTAGTCAAATAAAAAGCCTTTATATGCTTATCGACCCAGAAGACGTTTCGAGATATATTTAATGTTTCATCACACAGTCTTGTCGGCAACTTAGGCCATATTAAGTCTTTGACGATATCCGTTATTGGTTAATTATACATATTGGAGGTCCAGGCATTCTTGGCTTAAGCCACTCGTATCCGAATGGCTTAAATAAAATATCGGTCTACCTGGGGTCAGAACCCGCGACTTTTGATATACGAGGTTAGCATCGCTAACCCTATATACCAAGCCCGAAGGCCTGCTCTTATTTAAACCAAAGATAATTTAATTATATAACAAAATTTTTATTGCCATTCCTTTAAAATTCTTGATTTTCGATCGCTGAATTTTCCATAGGGAGAAATAGAATTCAATACATTCCAATGGATTTTCAGGAATTTTTTTAAATTTGGGGATTTCCAGGACCCGAGTATTTTTCCTCTATAGTTCTCTAAAATTTAATTTCGAAAATTCCTACGGAAAAAGTTGGCCAAACAGAGCGTGACAGACAGACAGACAATCTCAATTTCAATTCAATTCTGACAGACAGACGGACATTAGTAAATATAGATTCGTAAAAAAAAGAGAAAATGAGTTGAAATGCCCTGAAGCAAGTTGTGTATGGATTTTTTTTTTTTTTTTTTTGACAGCTGTGAAAACTTTTAACCATTCACAAGTCGAATCTCTGAGTTATCCAAAAATGTTTCATTTTTATATAATTTACAAGTGTATCTGCCCTGCCAGTTCGGGTTGTTTGTATCAATGATTGGTTTGTGGAAAAAAAATATACAGAATTATTATGTCTATTCGATTTACTTAGAAATTTTCCAAATCAATATTTTAAATAACGGTAAAAAAATAGTACCTTTCACGGAGGGAAGTAAATGTATTTTCAACACATTCTTGGCATCTTATTCTTATCATGTGGAAGGAATGTGTAAAAGATAATGGTCAGATGCTTATTTCTATTCCAGTCATGCTAGTCTTTTAAGCTGGTCCAGCACTAAACAGCTCAGCTTCCCCTCCCTCTCTCGTACCACTTTGATCGGGATCAATTAGCTAGACCCTCGTGATGAGATTGCCAATTGCCTTCCTAACATCTTTTCTAGTTAAAAAATCTCTCTTCTTTCCTTTTAATGACCTTAATTGAAACGGTTTGGTGTTAATTTAACTAACACTTCTTCTCATTTGCGGTTTCCAACAACAAAACAAACGCTAATCATTAAATTCTAATTTATGGTTAAAAGACCGAATTTAAATGTACTCTATATTTATTTGTGTAATTGTGCGGAGGCTACTAACTCCGAGAAAAAAACTTTCATAGGATCCTACTAGGTTGGGTTTCTGTTTTCTTCCCAACAGGAGACATCACCTATAGAGTTATTTGTCAGAAAATGGAGTTGAACCGGATTTATTTTTTAAGTCAGCATTAATCGGCTTACATTATAAAAATAAAATAAAAAACAAAGCTCTCTACCTAGTTAAAAAAATTAAGATTTTTAAAAGAATTTTGGTGGCCTCTCATTAATGACAATTTGTTCAAAAACTTTGTATCTCCTAGCGAATATGCAGTAGGCGATCGATCAGTAAACCAGTTAAGTTTAGAATTCTAAGATGAAGACAACCTCATGTAGATTCTAAACCGCCTCATATCATATCAGTGATGTTTCCAAATCCAATCTGGCCAAGTAGACTCCCTAGAGTAACCCCAACATGTCATTTCCTGACACAGATGACTAAAAACAAAGATAACAAGATAAATAATTCTCAGGTGAAATGATTCATTAAATATATCTAATAACTTTTATTTAAAGACTTTGCAAAAAAATTGTATCCAATGTGATTTATTAATTTTTTTGTTTTTACTTTCTCTTACCTATGTATATATGTAATATATATATAGAGAGAAAGTATTGGTTTCATGTCAAAAATTCGATGTCGAGATTTTGATGGATCTTCACGTTTTGAGGTCCCCTGAATCCAAAAAAAGTGGTTTTCGCGACATGGTCTGTCTGTGGGTGGGTGGGTGTGTGGGTGGGTGGGTGTGTGGGTGTGTGTGTGTGTCTGTGTTCACTTTTAAGCATGAAGGAATTGAGCTATGAGGCTGAAATTTTATATATAAGTTAAACACCCCCCGGGACCGGAAAAATAAGCTTTTAATCAAAATCGGCCAAAGAGTACTAGTACTTTACTGATGTACTTTTTCAGTTTTTTCGATTTTCTCAAAATTCGCTCTAACGATTTTGATTAAAATTCAAAAAATCAATTATTTTTTAGATGCTCTTTCAAATGTATATTCTCGTTTTGCCCTCAAAATTGTTTGAAGACCACTTTACTCTTGCACTCCATAGAAAAGATAGGAGAAATGGTTGCCATGGTAACAAAATATAAATATTTTCCCATACTTATAAATTTTACATCTGAATTCAAATATTCCTACTGCCGGGAACTAAATACATGTCGACACAAAAAATCTGGTGTGACAAGCACAGTACACAACTTTCGATTACCGAAGGTAAGAGAAAGTTGTGTGCTGTGCGACAGTCACACCAGATTTTTAAGCATATATTCTATTAAAATTATTTATGAAAAATTTTTGTTAAGAAATTTGATCCTTGGAAAACCGTTGTATTGAATATATCTATAGGGGGTCCAGGCATTTCTATTTAAGCCATCTGGTATCCAACTAAACTAAAAAAAAAAATTCCTTCTTGCATTAAATTGATAACAGACAGACAGGACAGGCCATTTTGCCGAACCCACTTTTTTGAACTCACGGGGCCTTAAAACTTGTATTCAGTCAAAAATCTCGACATCAAATTTTTGATATGAATCTAATACTTTTTCTCAATATACGCTGTATTAACAAATATATGAAAAAGAAAGTAAAAAGATTCTATAGGAGCGAGAACGAAATCTTCCATTAGCATTATTCTATTCAATCAAAGATCATCTTTCTTGGGATTGCCATCTATCAACATAGCCTAATATTTTATTGAATACGTATGAATTCAGTGTTTGTTTAGAAAATTGCTAATTTATTTTGAAAACAACGTTATACTTGAAACATTAAAGGCAACAAAAGAAAATACCCATTAAAAAAAAAATTTTCGCCAATGAAAGAGTTGAAATAACAAGCAATCAAGAAAGACATTTTTCCATTGATTATTTTATTTATAGAAAGAGAGAATACGAGTGGAGGTATATTTTTTCCTTCCCTCTCCACAAAGCAAGTGTTAAAATCCCTTGGGAACTGCACACAAGCATATACTGCTGGGGGTTATTGTAAAATTCACAAGCTTTCTGATTAATTGTGAAATAAAATTTTCGAGACAAACAACAAAAAACAAAAAAATGGATGATAAACGAAATAATTAACAAAAAATTAGATTATTTATAATAAACTTTTTTTTGTTTGTTTTAGGGTTGCTTTTAGATGATGGAAAATAAGCGAATTAGAAATTTAATTTTCTCTCTTTTCAAGATATAAATGAATTAAGCTTAAATTTATAATTAGACCATTCAAAGATAATATTTATTAAGAGGGAGAGTGAGGAGACAAGCACAAAGATTAAAGTGTGTGAGACATTAAAAGAAATTGAGAGTCTGCTGTGAGTATAGAGTTGAACAATTCTAAATCAGATTGCATTATACACAGGGCCGTGCTTAGGGGGGCGACCGGGGCCTCGCCCGAGGGCGCAAACTTTGAAGGGGCGCAAAAATTTAGCGTCTCTAAAAAAAGGTAAATATTTTTTCGGACGGAAACATTATTGTGACAATGTAAAAAATATATACAAAGGGCGCTAAAGGACTAACTTGCCCCGGGCGCTAAATAACTAGGCACGGCCCTGATTATACATGATATTAATGAATTTTTTATGATTCTTTTCAAAAATTATTTGATCAGAACTAGAAATTAGTTCTTTTTTTTCAAGATTATTTGAGATAACCCGTGTGACAAACATCCTCGGAATGGAAGGCACGATAAAATCACGAGCCGAGAAATTTTTAATGGCACAATATTTGGCTTCCAAACAAATAACATGTTAAATTGGGATAGGGTGTAAATGACCTCAGATGCCGAAAAAGACCTTAAATAAATTTAAAAATTCGGAAATGTCTTCCCTAGACTTGTGGTTTCCAATCTTTATGTTACAACGCATCCCTTAAAAATATTTAATCGTATGACGCCCCCCTCCCCCCACCCCGATTTTATAAAATAATACAAAAACAAAAATTTTGAATACTTAAAAAATATAAATTTATATAAAAAATATTTTTTTTTTAAATTTATTTATAAAATTAGCAATCATTTGAAAAATTGCTCGTTGTGGCTAATATTGGAGGAGGTGGTAATGTTGATCTTTTACATTTCCACCCTTGTAAAGCATCGAAGTTTGAAAATATTAAAAATAATTTTTAATTTTTATCACATAAATTAGATTTTAAAAATACAGAAAAATATTCAAAACATTTTTTTTTTTTTAATGTTAAAATATGCAGGAAATTAAAATTGTTTTAGTTAAGAATTAGCAAAACAGTTTTCTTTTAGTTTTCCGAAAGTTGAAAAAAGAGCACTCAGGTGGTTTCTAAAATAAACGATTCAATTTTAAACAAAATCGTTGGAGCTGATTTTGAGAAAATTAAAAAAAACGAAAAGTACATCAGTAAAAGTAACTAGTACTCTTTGGTCGATTTTGTTCAAAAGCTTCGTGGCACGTCCCATAGGGGGTGCCTAACTTAAATAAAAAAATTTCCAACCTCCTAGTCTTTTCGTTCTTGAAATATTTTGTTCACAGACACACAGACAGACCACACACAGACAGGCAGACAGACCATGTTGCGAAAATCGCTTTTTTTTTACTTTTCTCGACCTCTATATATATGTTAATATATAGAGAGAGAAAGTATTGGTTTCATGTCAAAATTCGATGTCGAGATTTTGATGGATCTTCACGTTTTGAGGTCCCCTGAATCCAAAAAGTGGTTTTCGCGACATGGTCTGTCTGTGTGTCTGTGTCTGTGAACAAAATATCTCAAGAACAAAAAGAGCTAGGAAGTTGAAATTTTATATTTAAGTTAGGCACCCCCATGGGACGTGACACGAAGCTTTTGAACAAAATCGGCCAAAGAGTACTAGTACTTTACTGATGCACTTTTTCAGTTTTTTTCGATTTTCTCAAAATTTGCTCCAACGATTTTTTTTAAATTCAAAAATCAATTATTTTTTAGATTCTCTATAAAATGTATATTCTCATTTTGTGATTGAAATCTTCTGAAGACCACTTTACTCTTGTTCTCCATAGGAAAGATAGGAATTTCTCCTATGGTTGCTATGGTAACAAAATATAAATATTTTGCCATACTTATAAATTTTACATCTTGAAAATCGAATGTACCGTACTGTCGGAAACTAAATACATGTTGACACAAAAAATCTGGTGAGACAAGCACAGTACACAACTTTCGATTACCGAAGGTAAGAGAAAGTTGTGTGCTGTGCGCCAGTCACACCAGATTTTTTTATTCAGGGGACCTCAAAATATGTATATCCCTCAAAATATTGACATCGAATTTTTGACATGAATCCAATACTTTCTATATATACCAGTATATTACATATATACATAGGTAAGAGAAAGTAACCCTCACTGTACTGAATATTATTAGATTAGATAATAATTTTAAAGTTTTTCGTAGAAATCTCATATTATCTTTTTTTAATTATTTAACCCTATTAAGCTTAAAAAAGCTAGGGTATTAGATCTTAATTAAGAGTGAGGGTGACTGTCCTCTTTTTTTACAACTGTCCTACCCTCTTAGTTCTTTTTCTCCATCTCCTTTAATTAGCCAATGAGAATGGAACACATTTGCCTGGTCTGCCATTGCTTCTTATTGCCTTCAATTTGAGTTTATTTCTTCTTTTTTTTCTTCTTTTTTTTTTTATAAAATAACGAACCGATTTAATTTGTTTACCATCGTCGGCTCCAGCCAATGTTCAGTTTCCCCTTCTATTCTATTGATTAAAGGATGCGAACGAAATGCGATGAGAGAAATCCCCCTTCTTTCTTTCTTTCTTCCTTCCAAATAGGAGAAACAAAAAGAGAGAAAAATTTCTAAAAGATAACGAACGGATGTTTGTAAATTTTCCCATTTCCACGGGAAATTCACGACTCGTTAAAATCAATCAAGTTTAAAAAAAAAAAAAATTATTTCCTAATCATTATTTATTATCATGCAAATATAATACATTTTTACTAATATTTGTTCATAATAACACCGCGAGTTCGTAGAATAGCTTATTTTTAATTTTGCCGACGAACCGTGGTTAGAGAGAGAGAGATGATGTAATCGTAAATTGAACGAATGCTACTACTACTGTTTTTGGATATTACAAAAAATATTGCGATGAAATTTCATATTCATTCATAAAATGAATCTAAAAACCTGGCATGTGTAGGGATGAAACGATACCACTGAGGTATCGATATTTTTACGTATAAGTCGCAAAATATCGATACCTACTCAGTATCGATAGTTACTCGTATCAATTGAAAAGTATCTATCGATACTTATTCGTATCGGTCAATTTTTTCATACAATCAAAGATAAGCAAAAACAGCAGTATGAACTGATATTATTATTTTTTATTTTCTTTTTTTTTTTTTAAAGGTCTTTTTTGGCATTTAAGGCCATTTAGACCCCATCCTCATTTATTTCAAAAGATTTGTAGTCAAATCAAATGAAATAAAATTTTTTTCGCCTGGGACGGGAGGCGAACCCGGGACCTCGGCGCGAGAAGCTAGAGTCTTCTCTCTAAGCCACGAACTACTGATATTATTTTTATTCACATAATAAAAAAACAATGGGTCGTTCCGAAGGTTATAATTGACACCAAATTAAGCTAATTAAAACTCAACTATCCGCTTTGAACACCTCCCTTTAAGTGGTTTAGTGCGTGACCTTTTTTTTACTTTTTTATTTTCATGGAGTAAACGTCATTTTAGTCATTAATAGGCAAAAGTTCATTCATTCGAGCTACAGGAAATCATTTTGGAAAATAAGTCGAAAAGTCATACCCCTAGTGTACATAATATGTACAAAATCTGGTGTGACAAGCACAGACTACAACTTTCTTTTACCAGATTTTTCGTGACGACATATATTTATTTTTCGCCGGTATATTAAAATTCAAGATGTAAAATTTATATGTGAAAATATTTATATTTTGTTAACATGGAAACCATTTCTCCTAACTTTTTTCTGGAGTACAAAAGTAAAGTGGTCTTCAGAACAATTCAATGACAAAATTAGAATATACATTTTAAAGAGAATGTAAAAAATAATTGATTTTTGAATTTAAGCAAATTTTGAGAAAATCGAAAAAAAACTGAAAAAATGCATCAGTAAAGTACTAGTACTCTTTGGTCGATTTTGTTCAAAAGCTTCGTGTCACGTCCCATGGGGGTGCCTAACTTAAATATAAAATTTCAACCTCCTAACTCTTTTCGTTCTTGAGATATTTTGTTCACAGACACACAGACAGACGATCATGTCGCGAAAACCACTTTTTTGGACTCAGAGGACCTCAAAACGTGAAGATCCATCAAAATCTCGACATCGAATTTTTGACATGAATCCAATACTTTCTCCCTTTATCTATTAACATACATAGAGGTAAGAGAAAGTAATAAAAGCGTTTATAATGAATAGACCTTGAGGTCTCCTTGATAGGATAACAAATACAATTTTACTTTTCCTTTATTTTCAACTTTCCCTCAAGATGAAAAAAAAAATAACTCCATTAGAAAAATTTTTGAACATTACTTAACTGGTTATAAAGAGATCGTGACATGGGCGTACCCAGCGAGGGGGGGGGGGGGCGCCCCCCCCCCCCCCAAAAAAAAAAAAAAATTAAATTTTTATATAGTGAAAAAAAAAAAAAATAATAGGTGGGGGAGGGGGAGGGGGATTTTTTTTTTGGGTTTGAGGGTTTTTTGTTTTTTTTTCTTTGGATTGTTTTCTTTTTCTTTAAAAAAAAAATTTATTACACTGTCTACCTTTCTCTGCCCTTTCCCCCTTCCCTTCACTGCCCTGCTCTTCCCCCCTTCCTTTTTTGTTGGCTTGGGTCCTCGGATCGTGATATTTACGCTTGCCGGATCACGGTCCTTTTTTATGTCCATCCCTGTATGCAACACCCTTTTAGTTTGAGCACTCCAATGAACATGAATAATTATTAAACGAATTTTACAGTATATAAAAAAATACAGCGAATTATTATTTTTTTTTTCCTTGGGATTTTATTTGAATCTAAAAAAAAAAAGAAATTCATTTATATAAATAATTTGATCTCTATTTTTTATCAAAATGTTTACATAATTTTTCCCATCTCTTTGCTTTTTCTTTTAACTTATTTTTTTTTTAACCACTCAGTTATTCATGAATAAATTATGAAAGAAAAAAAAAATATTTAAATATAAACGTCGAATATAAAATGGATTAAAAACAAGAGTAAAATAGCCTAGCTATAGACACGAACGAGTGTATATGCAGTTATAATAAATTAGAGAATATACAAGGTGTTTCAAATTATATTACAAAATAAATTGTCTCTATTTATGTCCCCTATAACATACAATACTCTATAGAATTCATTCTTTATGAATATTCATTTCTTTAATATAAAATTAATGAATAAACATTATGATTATTAAACCGTGTAATTCCATCTAAATTCGTTATAATTATCAGTAAAATAAATTGATTGTTTAAAAGGGAGAGATTGTTTCTAAACAAATTTTGCTTCCCGCCCTTCTCCCAAAAAAATTACTAAAAAAAACTTAAAAAAAAAATGAATAGTAAATTTTTATAATATTCCGGAACTACATAAGATGAATTTTTAATATTTTTTTTTTTTAATCCCTTTAGACATCTCCTTTTATTATCAATAAATGATAAGGTTAATGTTAGGGCGCTGTTTTTAGATGTAAATGTTCATTGGTGTATCCTATTCATGTAATGTCATCATGTTTTAATATTAATTGTATGAATGGCTATTGAATTACAAGTACTAGTAATAGTTTTTTTTTTTTTTTTTTTTTTTTTTTTTTTGGAATGGGTGCATAAGGTCCGAAGACCTATAATGACCAATAGTCACATGCAGCCAGGAAGAAAATAAAAACAAAAGGAGAAGCATAAAGGGGAAACGCAACTGTGGGAACTGAGAAGATGCCTGTTGAGGTTAGACTTGAAAGTCTGAAGATTGTAAGTTTTGGGGAAGATAGACGCAGGGAGCTTGTTCCAATCACGGGAGGTCATGGGGACAAAGGACGAATGAAATTGATTTGTTCTGTTAGTCGTGATCTGAACAGCATAGGGATGCTGGGAAGATGCCTCTCTTGTGTTCCGTGAATATGTTGCATTGGGTGGGATAATTGATTTTAATTCGGCTAGGGCATTGACCATGGTAATACCTGTAGAAGAGAGATAGTGCAGACACGCTTCTTCTATGATCTAGTGACTGTAGGGATGCGGTAAGGGTAGAATCACCTATCAGTCTAATTGCACGCCTCTGTATGGCTTCCAAGGAGGAGAGAGCGTCTTTCGCGCCCCTGCCAAAGGTGGGAACAATATTCAAGACACGGCCGAATTTGGGCTTTATAGAGGATTAGGAGTTGTTGGGAGGAAAAGTAACGCCTCGTTTTGAATAGGAAACCCAATTTCCTTGCGGTAGATTTAACCACAGAAGAGATGTGGTTGCTCCAGGAGAGATCAGATGTAACTGTCACTCCCAGAACAGAAAATGAATCTTTGAACTCGAGACTATTATTGCTGTAAATAAGGGGAGGGCAAATCCTATTTTTTTGTCTAGAAATTAAACAACATTGGGTTTTTAGTAAATTTGTAAATTAGTCTGGAATAATAGACACTAGTGGGATTGGGGCAGTCAAGGCAACGAATTAAGCATATTACGTTGTTCATGGGGGAGCTACTACATACTAGTATTATTTAAAAAGGAAATACTGCCTCTGGATGACAAAGCCGTACGCACAGCGGGAATATTTTTTGAATTTTCTCCGACAGCCCTGGCACATAGAAAAGAGAGAAGGGCGAATCATTGCTAGCAGGCGCAGAGGTGGTGGGAGGTGCTAGCCGCTCATTCTTCTTTTGAATGAAATTTCTAATTACAGAATTAATAACACTTATTGGAGAAGAGTTGGACAACGCCGCCCTTCTTAAAAACATCAATATTTATAACAATATAAAACTCGTCACAAAGAGAATAGATAAGAATTAAAAAATCTGGTGTGACTGTGCCAGTCACAACGCCACAACTTTCTCTTACCTTCAGTAATCGAAAGTTGTGTTCTGTGCTTGTCACACCAGATTTATTGTGTCGACATGTATTTAGTTTCCGACAGTACGGAACATTCGATTTTCAAGGTGTAAATGAAAATATTTATATTTTGTTACCATGGCAACCATTTCTCCTATCTTTTCTATAGAGTAAAGTGGTCTTCAGAAGATTTCAATGGCAAAATGAGAATATACATTTTAAAGTGCATCTAAAAAATAGTTGATTTATGAATTAAAAAAAAATCGTTTAAGCGAATTTTGGGAAAATCGAAAATAACTGAAAAAGTGCATCAGTAAAGTACTAGTACTCTTTGGTCGATTTTGTTAAAAAGCTTCGTGTCACGTGCCTAACTTAAATATAAAATTTCAACTTCCTAGCTCTTTTCGTTCTTGAGATATTTTGTTCACAGACACACAGACAGACCATGTCGCGAAAACCACTTTTTTGGATTCAGGGGACCTCAAAACGTGTATTTCCATCAAAATCTCGACACCGACTTTTTGACATGAATCCAATACTTTCTCTCTCTATATATTAATATATATAGAGGTACGAGAAAGTAAAAAATAATACAAGGTATTAATTTTATATACAAATGGACTTCGATACTCTCTAATCCGGCAGTTGAAAAGGGATATTGAAGCAAAAAAAAGGAGTAATTTAAGAAAATAAAGTGCCATTAGAGTTGTTTTCAAGAGATAAATATGTATGCATTATATAATAAACTGTATGTACTCGCTCAGGGGCCCACATCTTGTGTGTATGTGAATGGCGACCACGAGCTGCCTGAGCTGGGACAGGTAGTCCTTCAGTTCTTATGTCTGTCTCTTCCTTCCTCTTTTCAACAGGAGTCAGACCGTGCGACGGGCCGGCCTGTCCTAATTCTTCCGGCCGTAAAAACGCTTGATAGGGTTGGAGGGGAAAAACTGAGGTCCGTCAACCCAGAATCGCGGGAATGGGGCGAGGAAGAAGAAGAAGAAGAAGATATACTATTATGTATACATTTTATGTGTTTCGGGTAAACCGGTATTTTCAGAATCCGGCATAGGGACGGTCCCGTTTAGGCCGGATTAGCAAGACTCTACTGTATTATATAAATAAACAACGTTTCTTTTGTTCTCTACAAAATATCAAGTTCTCCTTGATTTTAATCATCTTTAATTATAAGTTACTATATACCGGTATATGACAATACGCTTTGATATCTAAATATTTAATCAGATATTTTAAACTATTCAAACATTAATTTTTTTTTCAAATGTTTTATAGTATTGTACATATAATTTCAATTCGTCTACCTCGCCACGTAAGTAAATTAACTAGTTGTAAAACTAAAATCTATTTTTTTCCTCTCAATTTATAAATACCGTATAAACAAAACAAGTCAAACCCTAAACACAACACACAGAGATAGGCTATGTATAGGAAGAGTTTTCATAAGTTATGTTACAAAGCAGGGTAATTTTAATTGCTTATAGAGGAATTTAGATAATCTAGAAATGTCGAGGGAGAGCCAACAGGAAATTTTGACAATGAAGGGAAGTATTTTAAATTTTATAATCAAATTCCAATTTTGCTGCTTCATAACACAAGATCTCTACAGCTGATTAAAGAAGCATATGATTAAAGTAAAACATAGAATTGTTATAAAAACAGTAGTTTTTTTTACTTTCTCTTATTTATATATATATCTTAATATATAAAGAGAAAGTATATGTCAAATTTCGATGTCGAAATTTTGATAGATATACATGTTTTGAGGCTCTCTGAGTCCAAAAAAGTGGTTTTCGCAACACTGTGTGTCTGTGAACAAAATATCTCAAGAACGAAAAGAGCTAGAAGGTTGAAATTTTATATTTAAGTTAGGGACCCCTCATAGCACGTAATACGAACCTTTTGAACAAAATCGGCCAAAGAGTACTGGTACTTTACTGATGTACTTTTTCAGTTTTTTCAATTTTCTTAAAATTCTCTTCAAAGATTTTGATTAAAATTCAAAAATCAATTATTTTTTAGATGCTCTTTAAAATGTATATTATCATTTGGCCATTGAAATCTTCTGAAGACCACTTTACTCTTGTACTTCTTAGGAAAGATAGGAGAAATGGTTGCCATGGTAACAAAATTTTCCCATACTTATAAATTTTATTACATCTGGAATTTTAATATATCGGGGGAAACTAAATATATGTCGACACGAAAAATCTGCTGTTGAGAAGCCCAGAAGGTAAGAGACCAGTCACACCAGATTTTTATTATTATCATTATTATAACTTTTGGAAAATAATACTCGTCATGATACACGGAGGAAGCCTATACTCCATTATTAAATGAATAAATAAATTCATATTTTATTCAACTTCACCATTCATTATAAGTTTATACCACGACCCCATCAACGGTAACAATGATCGGCAATAACACTCCCGACCACACCACAACACTTGCTTCATGGCCTTGTGAGATCAAATTTATTGGTTACTAAATG
>JAKCPI010010711.1:0-46814 GCA_023213315.1 Euborellia annulipes
GAGGGCTCGCTGGTGTAGTGAGCTAGGGTGTCAGTTGCAAAGAAGATCCCTGTTCAAACTTGGCGTGCGGGATTTTTCATTAAATAAAAATATTTATTTAATGTAAACAAACTTCAAGCAAGCCCTGGATTGGAATATAGATCTTTCCAATAATAGCCCTCAGGCAACTCTACGAGGAGAGGAGTTGCTGTGACATCCCGTCCTGTGGAAGGGACGTAAAGAAGGTTTCCTCTCAGTGATGCATTCTTCGAAAGGAGTAGGCTACACGCCGGTGCTGAGGGAGTCCCTCCTCAACTAGGACATCCTCCATAGCATAGGAAGAGGTTGGATAAAAGGGACAAGGGTGCCAGAAATAAGGATTAGTTCACTAGCTAGAGACGAGCAGGAGGAGGAGCTAGAGATAGGAAATGATGTAACTTCACGGGGTGCCGGTAGATGGCTACGGCCAGAGGCCGGTTGGGTTTGAGGTGTGTGTCTCCGCACACGTAAGCACCGTAAATAAACGGGATCCCGATAGGAATTTCAAAAATAAATAAATAAATAAAAAAGACACAGAAACGCAGACATCATTCCAAAAAGTACTTAAATGTATTCAGGGGACCTCAAAACGCATTTTGGCAGCTTCAGAAAAATTTCGATTTTTTTACGATTACATTAACTTTACCTGCCCAACCTACGGTTGATGGGCAAAGTTAAAAATTTAATGAAAATTTCTTCTTTGAGAGGCCCCGGGGCCTTTGGAGTTCAGGGGTATAAACGGTAGGACTATTTTAAAAATATTTTTGTGTATGGAGGAGAGGGATATTTAAAGATGACCCCCCCCCAAAAAAAAAATTCAATATAAGGCCCCTACTTTAGTGCCGCCCTAGGCCCCCAACTGCCTCGGTACGCCTCTGGTTAAAATTTGAAGATATAAAAGGCAATTAATAAACCCCCATTTTATGTGGTCGTAGTTAAATAAAAAAATGTCTATAGCTTTATAATTGATTGAAAAGACCAGTTTTGCATTTTTCCACAAATCCAACGAAAAATAAGAGAGATATAGCGACTTTTTGAAAAGCGAATCTGCGCGTGAAGAAAAGCCTAGACAAGAGTGAAGCGAGGCTCCCTGGCTGCACTCTGGGCGCCGGTCGAAATTAGAAAAAACAAATTGATGCTCCCCCATCATTTGAAATAATTGCCAAATTGATTGATTTCATCTTTTTATGTTTTTATAAAATTTTATTCGAAACTTTTTTTTAACTATAAGAATATAAGACTGCATATTTATCTATAAAAAATTCAATCCTTTGAGAAAAAATAAAATTTCAAAATATTTTGTCTTCAATCAAAAAGATGCTTATTTCTCATAAATATATTAAATAATAAAATCCATCCCTTTAGACCTTTAGTTCAGTGCTTGTTAAACTTTTTGAGTCGCGGCCCCGTTGGGAACCAAATAACGGACCCCCTATTTTATTTTTTTTTTACATTCTCTTGCCTATGTGTGTTCAATTTTAAGCATGAAGGAATTGAGCTAGGAGGGTGAAATTGTATATTTAAGTTAGACACCCTCCTGTGGAAATAAGCTTTTAATCAAAATCAGCCAAAAAGTACTAGTATTTTACTGATGTAGTTTTTCAGTTTTTTTCGATTTTCTCAAAATTCGCTCTAACGATTTTTTTTTTAATTAATAAAACAATTATTTTTTAGATGCTCTTTAAAATGTATATTCTCATTTTGCCGTTGAAATCTTCTGAAGACCACTTTACTCTTGTTCTTCATAGGAAAGATAGGTGAAATCTTTGCCATGGTAACAGAATTTAAATCTTTTTCTTTTTAGATTAAAATTCATATAAGACTTAAACCAATTAGATTTTTTAGATGCACTTTTAAAAAGTACATCAGTAATATTTTGTGAAAATTGTTTGAAGTACTCAAATCATTTCATCTAAATTAAATACACTTTGATATTTAACTAGCTTACAGTAATTACAAGATAGAAATATCGCTTGTGTTCAAATATATAACTATCATTTATTTGGCAATATTCTCCGACTGCTTAATTAATTTTTTTTTTCTCGTTCAATTTTTAAAATTCTTCCAAATGTCCAAAAAAAAAAAAAATTATTATTTTTAAAAAAGAGAAAGAATAATTCTTAGAAAAGAGGGGAGGGCGCCTGGCGACAATCAGAGCAGAGGGGAGGGGGCTGCTGTCACCCGCGACCCTCCCCCTCCTTTGGTCAATTTAAGAGCGTGAAAATAATTAACATTGGAAATGAATAATAACTTTGATAAATCAAATGTCTATAACTCGGAAACCACTCATCCGATTCGCATCGGATCTTTTGTAATGAGTTTAGAATTTCCTAGAGAATATTCACATGGAACTAAAATTGAATAATTAAAAATATATTTTTTTTTAAATTTAACTATCCGTTCAATCAATCAAATGATAGTAAAAAGGTTCATCGTTCTATATTATCTGAAATTTTCCCTTTTATCTGTAAATAAAATTTCCAAATAGTTTTTTTTTTTTTTTTTTTTTTTTTATTTCTCTTTATTAGCAAT
Source organism: Euborellia annulipes (assembly GCA_023213315.1). Classification (NCBI taxonomy): domain Eukaryota; kingdom Metazoa; phylum Arthropoda; class Insecta; order Dermaptera; family Anisolabididae; genus Euborellia; species Euborellia annulipes. Next base: position 2,551 of record JAKCPI010010711.1, read on the forward strand.
CTCCGCACTCCCAATTTTTATTAAATAAACGAATATTATATAAACTAGCCACGCCGCCCGCCTTCACGTCTAGCTACGCCCCCCTGGACCCCTGCCAGCTGGCTCGGGCCCGCCTGCGTCGGACCCCCGCCTTTTCTTAATTATGAGAAACTGGCTGGCGTCTAGACAGGGGGCTACGCCCCCTGGACCCCCGCCTGCTGGCTCTGGCCTGCGGCGGACCCTCGCCTTTTCTTAAATATGAAAAGAAAATTATTATTACTACGTATTCCAATCCAGTGCCTGCTTGAGGATTTGTTTACATTCAAAGAATACACAACTGCAAAGAATACTTAAATATTTCTCTACATTTCCTATGGGATAAATCGTAACTTTAAGAATTAATAACTCAAAAAGTTATAGGAATTTCGGGACCTGAGTATTTTTCCGGGACTCTTCCTAACGTCCTCTATAAGACTCCAAAATTTCGTTTTAAAATTCCAACGGGAAGTTGGTCAAACAGAGCATGACAGACGGACGGACACACCGCTATTATACAATATATATATATATATATAGATTTTAAATAAATACCTTAGGGGTTGTCCACATATTACGTACTGCGTTAGGGGAGAGAGAAGAACGGGCGTAACTAGGGGGTGCCGGGGGGGGGGGGCATGGCTCCCCCAGAAGGCTCGTGTCCCCCCCCCCCCCCCAGAAAGCTCCCTGCCCCAAGAAAAATTGAGAAAATATGGGGCTTTTCAGGCCCTCCGGAGGAAAGCTGATCCCATGCCCCCCCCCCCCCCAAACAAATTCTCTAGTTACGACCATGCACCTCGGGTAAATAAAAGGGGACTCCGATAGGAATTTCAAATAATAATTAAAATAGAAAAAAAATTTAACAAAAACTTATATGAAAAATTACGAATAAATAAATGATGAATAAGTTTAGATAATTTATTTATTCATTTAATTACATAGTTAGTTCAAAATTAACAAAATATATACCATATATATGGTATATATATACAGTAGAACCTTGCTTAGAGAGCATCTCTAAAAACGAGTAATTCGCATAAAGAGCAAAATAAATTGTAAAAGAATGATTTGCTTAACGAACGACATAAGGAGTGGTGAGGAGAGGGGAAGTCACGGGTTGTGGGCATGTTACATCAGTCTGTGTCATGAGGGGGACAGCTCCTTTAGGAGAATGTTATCGTTTCGCATAACGAGTGTTTCGGTTTACAAGTATGATTCTAGAACGAATTATTCTCGTTAAGCGAGGTTCCACTGTATATATGTATATATTCTGCAAAGATATAACATGATTAAAATATTTAGTTTGATAAATTTTATATAAAATAAATAAATATTAAAAATTTCAAATGTAAAAATATATATACATATTCGTTTACTATGTTATTATACAATAAAGTCATAAATAATAAAAGTAGTACTAAAATATCAGAGCTGACAACGAAAGAAAAAATAATTTCATATGGGATGCGGGGAGGTGATAAGCAAACAAAAATTTCTTATTTCCTTATGTTGAGCAAGAGTGGCCAATACGAGGCCCGTGGGTCGTATGCGGTCCACCTGAAGTCACGTTGCGGCCCGCGGAGTAAGTTAAGCTACGTTTTCCGCAGTACAACTCTCACGATTATCGTTCAACGATAATATGTATGTTTGAACTAAGAAAATACCAAAATTGATCATTTCCTACAAAGACGACAAAAAGTTCTCCAAATTTTTCGGTTTTTCTGATGAACAGTTTGATTTCGTACTGAGATTAATCAAATAATCGTTGACGACTAACGATATATACACTTTTCACTGGACAACGAATATCGTTAACGACTCTAGCGGCAGTCGCTCGGAGCAAAACAGCTTATAGGAAATACAAAGAAACAGTGCTCAAGTTTAATCGTTGAACGATAATCTTGAGAGTCCCACCGAGGAAAACGTAGCTTTAACATAAAAAAAAAAACATAAATAAACATCAATTTATTATACAGTGAGGGAGTACAATATTAAGTCCCACCCATGCATTTTCTACTTGTGATTATTTCATTGTTTTTTAAAAAAAATATATATTTTCCATGGTTCAAACCTAGAAAATTTTCAATAAAGATTTTCATTTTCTTTTATAAAAACAATGAAATAATCACAAGTAGAAAACGTACTCACTGTACAGTGAGGGTCAATATTTACGCCCTACCCATTGCGTTTTCTACATGTGATTATTTCATTGTTTTTATAAAAGAATATGAAAATCTTTTTTGGAAATTTTCTAGGTTTGATCTATGAAAGTTTCCATTAAAAAATATATATTTTTTTTAAAAAACATTGAAATAATCACATGTAGAAAACGCATGCTGGGACTTAATATTGTCCCTCACAGTACATATCATCATAAGGACATTAGTTAACAAAAAAAAAAAATTTGGTGTATGGCCCTGTAAGAAATATTATTTCTGATATTTAACCAGCCTGCTGAATAGGGTGATCAAACCTGTTTTTGAGTATAATCAAAAGAGTTTTCAATATTTGCAATCTACGTATGAAATCTAGGTAAATAGAATAAAAAAAAATTGATTATTTCGGAGAATGTGGGCTTTAAGGCTTTTAGCAGTATATCTGGCAATCGAAGCATTGTCAAAATTTTCTTGCATTCATATTTAACAATCTTCTGCTGAGCATCTCTCTTTTTAATAGTCATGTTCCCTTTCTTCATCTGTACGACAAAATATTTTCTCAAAGCTCACAAAATAAGAGACAATTACTTGATACTGTTAGTATCACACTCTAGAAATGGAGGGGTAATAAAATAAACTATACTGTGCCTAAAAGATCATTTGACACCAAGAGAAGAATAATTCATTACATCCTAAATTTTTGCAGTTTGTTTTGACTAATTCGAAATAAATAAGTCAATTTTAACAATATTTTCTAGAAGAAAAGATTTTACAGAGTCTAATTTTGTTGTATCAATAAATTGAATGTATTACTAATAAGATAGTACAGTATAACGTAAAGTCATTTCTATTTGATATTCTATTTTAAATCTAATTATATTTCTAATCTTAAAAATTACTAAGAAACAGTGATGCAACCTGGGAAGTTACGATTTTTTTAAAGAGTCATCTGTTTGCCATTAAATAAACTCCATCAGCAGTTATATATACAGTATATATGATGATTTGAAAAAAATACAAACATATTTTAAAATGAGACAATAAAGTCATGAATTTATGGGCTACTTTTGTCTCTCTTTTGGAAGGAGTGGGGTTTAATCCCTCAAAACTTCCCTGGTTGCGCCAGTGGTTATAAAAAAAAAAATATATTTATAAATTAATAATATTACTAGCCTAAAATTTATTTTTTTACAAGTAATTGTTTTGCTTTATGTTTTTTACTTTCATTATGCTGCATGAATTGTACAGAAGAATTTAGACTAATATTGCAAATTTGACAATAATAATAACCTGAAATATAATAATAAATATTTTAAGTTATTATTTAATAATTAAATTTTAATAAATGCATTATTTACATTTACTTTTAGATAGGCAAAGAAACCATATGAGCTTCTCTCTAAAAAAATTGTATATACAATAAAATATCTTTCTAGTATTTATTAATTTATTCGGATATTATTATATTTTAATTAAAATTTTTAATTGAAACTTGTGTTTCAAAAGTAGAATTCCAACAAATATAAAAACAATTAAATTATCACACGAAAAAAGAGTACGTGGAGACCAACGGCGCCTGAATGATAGGACCTCATACTCATATTATATATTTTGGAAGGAAAGAAGATATTTCCTAAGATTGATCTCTATCAGATATTCTAACAAATATCATTGCCACCAAAGAACAAAGAAAAATCTGTAATTACAGCTTCTTTTTGTTTATATGAGTTAAAATTCATCCTAACTTAAAGCCAATAAATTCCTCAGAGATTCATCAACCATATACTATGAGAACTAAATTTTTGTTTCGCTTACATGGATAATATTTTAATAGTATTAAGAAGAAGAATATAAAAATATTGTTTTCAACAACCTGTGTTCGGATGCAAAAATAAAACATCGTGCTACACTCTACTCTATATATATATATTTTGTTACGTCAATATATTAGAATTCAAGATGTCAAATTTATAAATATAGGAAAAAACAAACAAAAAAACAATGAAATTATCACATATATAAATCCCAAGGGTCTGGCACTCAGGGTGAGTGAGAAATTTATTTAGTTGGACATAGATTCCTTCCAACTCTCCAGATTTCTTGAGTACATAAAAGTATAAATTTGTAAATAATGCATTTATATTTTAACGTGTTAAATATAATAGTAGCTACTAAATTTTTAATATGATACCTGAAGGTGTTCTAAAAATAGAAAAGTCCTTAGGAGCAGGAGTACTAGAGGATTCATTAATTACTGAAGCCAAAATGGAATCAGGATCTGCAAAGAAATAAAATTAGTAAATGACTACATTCAAATTTTTGTTTTAACTTAAAACAAAAAAGTAAATTAAATAGCTCACGGAAAGAAAAGTAGGAGAAAGATTTAAAATGTTTTTAATAAATAGAAATAAATACATATTTAAAGAAGATAAAAGGGATTACGACCTAGCTCACAACCTAATCTATGGCCATGAGGCCTTGAATAAAGCTCAAATGAATATCCTCAATACCAATTTGGAATCTGTCGAGCTCGTGGGGTGGATAAAAAATGTACTATATTGTTATTATAGTGAAGCAAGTTTTAGAAAATTAGTGACCGAATCTGAATATATTAATGTAAAATTGATGAATAGTCTAAACTAGATCAAAATATTTCTCTCTTCTTCTTCTCTCCTCGCCTTAACCCCGCGATGCGGGGTCGGCGGACTTGACTTATTCCTCCAACTCTATCTATTTTTACGACCGGAAGAAATAGGACAGGCCGACCCGTCGCACGGTCTGACGCCTGTTGAAAAGAGGAAGGAAGAGACAGACATTTAAAGAACTGAAGGACTGCCTGTCCCAGCTCGGGCAGCTCGTGGTCGCCATCCACGTACCCACAAGATGTGGGCCCTTGAGCAAATCAAAATATTTCTCTAATTGCACAAAATTAGTGATAATAAATTCGCATTGATATTTCATCAAATCACTCTGTCCATTGGGCAGAGTCAAACTGTTACTTGAACCGGGTGCGTTGTTGTCTGGATCTAGCTTCTCAGGCCATTGATTCGCATCCCATTCCCGAATAGTCAGGCGAATGTTTAAATGGTAAGCGAGAGGCGGCTGTCTTATTTAAACCAAAGTATAATTTGAGGATGTGGGACTGGTGAACATTAATTTCTTTCACAAAATGATGCTTTTTCTCACAAGTCAGTCTATTTTGACATGTTATTAGGTCAAGGTTAATAAATTTGCTAGAAATTCATTTTTGAGAGGTATTTATTTTTTAGGTTTACAGATACGGACATTATTATCTGTTTCGGCCCCAAGGTGGCCATCATCATAAAACAAAGTAGCCCAATTTTATCATAATCTAGTGATAAATTCAAAAAAATTTATTTTAATGTTTTATGAAAATTTAAATAACCTTTCTTTAGGTTGATAATTAACAAAATATGATTTCATCTTATATTATAGAGTATTAAGGCAGGCCCGAGGAACTGCGACAGGCGTCTTATGGTCGGAACTCCGAACCCACACAAAAATCCAAATCACGCAAGTGATTTGTAAAATTCCCAAGCAGTAGAGACCGCAACTTCGTTTGGTCATTAACACCCATCTGTAGTTTCCGGCCAGCGACCATCCTGAGGATTATCAATATCGTGCCACATTTGCATCGTATTAGGAATAAAGCCTCTTGGCCTGAGAAGCTAGATCCAGACCACAACGCACCCGGATCAAGTAACAGTTTGACTCTGCCCAATGGACAGAGTGATTTGATGAAATATCAATCGCTCTATTTATATTCATCGACTTGTAGTTTAGTTAAATTGATAAAAACTTTAAAAACATTTTTATAATGAAATATAGATTGTTAAAAGGTGCTAAAACTAGTAGTCAGTCATCTTATGACTGATTGGCATCGAGCAAAACGTTTTGCTCTTGGACAAAACGTTTTGTCGAAGAGCGTTTTGCTCTGTGAGTCAAGTCTTAGACTGTAGGTCTAATGATTCAGATATGTAAATGTTCAAGTTGAGAGGATTCAACCTTACCTCAAAGGCTTTCAAAGAGCTATTGTCGCAAAATAAATTATTTATAACGACTTGGTCAAGTGACCCAAGTTTCTATATATTCTTCGAAAATGGATGCTTAATGGACGAAATAAATTTCAATCAAAACATCTCAAATTTTGAATTTGTTGATTATTTGGTGAGAAATCTTCCTTGACTACATCCTCTCAATTTCAACAAGTATTCTATTTTATCAAATAGTCATTTGGAAACTTCTTTTACTTTTCAGTAATATCTAAAAAAAAAAAAATTGAGGATTGAAAAAGAAACTGCAGTATTGGAAAAATAAAATAATGGAGAAGAGAAATTAAAAATAATTTTTGATATATGGGGAAAAATCAAAAGATATTTTTTAAGTTTGAAAAGAAATAAATAAAATAAAGAAAAGAAGATATCTTGAAAAGGTACATTACAAATTTACTTGAATGTCCGTAGCTGAGAAAGAATTGAACCAAGTGCGAAGTTTCCAAATTAAAAAGTTACTGTGCAAAACCGAAATTGTAGAATGTCGATATATACAAATTATATCGGGAAAGACCTCCCCGGGGTATGTCGACAAGCTTTGGTAGAGCTTGAAACAAGAAGACAGGTGAGTATATAAATTTATTAAAAGTATATTTTTATTTCTAAAAGAATTTTACAGACTCCAATTGAATTGTTGCGGAAAGAACTAACTCTGAGAGACCCTGGGAAGTTGTTTTAATATTTTTTTACTTTCTGTTACGCTATATATGAAATACATAGAGAGAAAGTATTGCGATCATGTCAAAAATTTGTCGAGATTTGAGGTTTGAGTCCAAAAAAGTGGTTTTCGCGACATGGCCTGTCTGTGAACAAAACATCTCAAGAACGAAAAGAGCTTGGAGGTTGGAATTTGAGATTTAAGTCCTCGGACGTAACCCGAAGCTTTTGAACAAAATCGGTTAAAGAGTACTGATGTACTTTTTCAGGTTTTTTTTTCGGTTTTCGGTCTTTCACAGTAACAGATATTTATTATAAAAGAATGAGAATTAAAAATATAATTTAAAAAGTAATACCAAGAACTTTTGATTTAGTTTTTTTAATTTTTTTAGCTTCCTTTTCTCGTGCAACCAACTTTTTATGTTTAGCTCCGTTTATATGATCTTGCATATTCTCATCTGAATTAACAACAATGTTGCATGTGGAACAAGTAAATCTAAAAAATAATTTGTTAAGTAAATCATAAATTAATAAATATATTTTATATAATTATAAAAAAGAACCTGGAAAGTTCACTTTCGATTTTGGTTTCATTCTCGTCAGGAGTTTCCTTTAATCCTAGGGGATCAGTAAGAGCCTTAAAACCTTGGCCTATAAAAAATCTTCCAGAAGTGTCTACCCTAAAATTTTCATTTTAAAATAAGAATATTGTAAAAATTAAGAAATCTAGTTTTCATTACTTTTTTTCCGGCACTGGCGTCATGGCTTTTTTTCTTAGATGATTTTTACCCATATAATGTTGCGTAGCTTGCATTTTTGAAGCAAATGTAACGCTACATTTGGCGCAAAATCGATCATCTTCAGTTGTTTCTTCCTATAAAAAATAATAATAAATCAAATTTAAAAAATTATTATTGTGTGTATATATGTATGCGATCTCAGGTATTAGGCAATTTTATGCGTCATTTAGAAGTGATTGGATATTAGTTTAAAAAAAAAAATGAGCAGTCGAAGGCTTTATTTTATTAATTATCATAATTATCTCAACCAAGATTGCATTGTACAAGTGTCTTTAGGTGATAAATATAATCTAGAAATGAAAAACCCGAAAAAGCAAACGGCTGCTTTTTTCTTGAAATGGGCAAAACTAAGAAAAAATATTCGTGAACTCAGCAGAGAGGCAATTTCGTCAATTCGGCGTAACATGTATATATAATGGAGATTGGGTAAATATTTAGAAATTAATTTGGGAATGATTCGAGATTGATATTTTCAACTTTTTTTTTCTAAATTCGAAACATACATATATATATATATATATATATACAAAGTTTACCATAAAATTTGAATTTTATCCCTTATTTAACTTACTCAGTGGCTCGATTTTGTCATTGCACCAAGTCTGTAGTTTGTAGTAAACGTGCATCACCTCAAAATGTTGAATAAATAAGATCAGATAAAGAACAGCGATAAAAGAAGACCTTCAAGAGATTATTTGGTTTATTGGTCACCCAATATCGACTCTATATGACTTGTGATTAAATATTGTCCAGAAAAGTTCAGAGAAGGTTTTCCACCGAATTATCCAGATTTGAATACTGAAGACTATTTCTTGCGGACTCAACTAGTATCACAAATTTTCAAACTTGACATCTCTTCTGGATCTATTAAGGCAGTGTTCTCAAATGGGCAAGGGTACAATGGAAGAATTATCTTATATACATGTTTTTATATATATATATATATATATATATATATATGTATTTGAATGTAAATTTACTCTGGTTGATATTGATTTTGATGGTCGGCTCTAGTTTTAGAGCTATTTTAAAGAGTACTGGGAGGACCTCTTTCTAGATCTCAAAGGCAAATACAAACCTTCTATAAATAAGAAACTATATAATATTTAAGATATTATATACATCGGTAGGTAAGCGCGAAACGGAGATTTATATAATTAGATATTACTTCATGTACCCGAAAAAGATCCGGGGCACACCCTTATATCTTTTTGGCTCATGAATAATATTAATTACAAACCTTCTAGATATGTACTGACAAAATTTATTGACCAGAAAAACTACGACTCCGAAAATAATATTTTAGCGACAGGGAAAGAATAGAACAGGCAGGACAGTCTGGAGGACCTGTTGAAAATATAGAAGAGACTGATATACAAACAGAATAACTGTCAGTCCCAACTCGGTCGGCTCGTAGTCACCATACACGGACTCACAAGAAGTAGGCTACTGAGCTTATATATATCATTATATTATAAATATAAATATTACCTCTATTTTAGGTTTTTTAGGGATAGGTTTTCCAGTTTGCATGCTCCATTCAGATAAAAAAAGATTAACTTTTTTTTCATGCAGCTTTCCGGAATAGTGCATTTTGGCTTGAACTGTTGAATTCATTTCTGCTGAACATAAATCACATTTTAAAGGTGAAAATTTCTCTCTAAGTTCTTTGGGTAAATTAGCATGCTCTTCTAAACACCAAGGTTTGGACACTGGAAATAGAAAAAAATATATAATTTTCAATCAAGAAATTTAGTATTTTTGATAATAAAAAAGAAAAAAATATTTACTTTTAAATTTTGGGCGTTTAAGAGGATTTTTTTCACCCAGGGAACTGGAAGCAGCTGTAACTAAAAAAATAAAAAACAAAATTTATGAAGAACAATAATTTACAAAATGTTAAAATAGAAGTTTACATAGTTAAATATGAATAATAAAAATTTAAAATTAGGTTAACAGTTTAAGAAAATAAAACTAATGAAATGCAGTGACTAGTAATAACAAAAATTTGGCCCACCAACAAATAATATAAGAACTTACTAAAATATTGTTAAATAAAAAAATATATAAATTAATTATATAAAAAGTGTTTAATTAAAAGAGAAATAATTTAATATTTTAATAAATACTCACCAATTTCTTCTAAAGAACTCATGTTAGTAGAAGTAATGTTTCGAAAAATTCAAATTTAAATAATTATAATAAATATTAATTTAATTTACAAAGAAACATATATATATTGATAATAATAATAATAGATATACAACACGGGCTGCATTCGGGAGCTACACGAGTAGTTTCATAGTTAAAGGGTAGTTTTGACAGTTAAAAAAAAGGAGTTTTCACCGTGTTTGCACCTCAAGATGGGAACAGAAACCAGGGAATAAACAAACAAGTGACGATAATGGCCACGCTAATGGCGCTCGATTTAGTTTTTAGTTTCAAAATCCTTCGTTAGATAGCACTACTCTACTGAGCTGCGTGAAATAGTTTAAAATGTGCTCCATAGATTTCACCACCTTCATTAAAAAGTGATTGCGTATTATCTGTGATGATCATAAATGGAAATTAATAAAATTGAATTTTGATCCAATATATGTTTATTTTAAATTTTTTTTTATCATTTTACTTCCAAAAACAAATTAAAAATTATAAATCTCTTATGTATATTAATAAAAATGATTAAAATGATTTTAAGAATTTCAACATTGGCAACCAACAAATATTTCAAATGGCAACATTCACTTGTCAAAATGTCAATAAATTTATTTATATTATTTTAATTTTTTTTTTTTTTTTTACTGAATAAAATTATTTAAAAATGGATTCAATAGATAAATGCAAAATTATTAAAAAGATTATTTCAACTGGAATTAAAGCGGCGGAATTTGTACCTGGCTCAAGGGTATGTATTAATATATTTTAACCTATTATAATTAAATTAATAAAATTAACGTTTTAGGTATTTTTTCATTTTCAAACAATCAAATGCAATGATGAGAAGACCATAATAGATGATAGTAAAAAAAATGGAAAACCTATGGAACTTGTTTTAGGTAAAAATTTTAAATTTGAGGTCTGGGAATCAATAATACAGATGATGAGTATCAACGAAGTTGCAAGATTCACCGTTGATAAATCTGTATGTAATGAAATAATTTAAGACTGGATTTATATGCAATAAAAAATCATGCCAAGAATAATATTTAATATATATATATATATATAAATGATATCCGCTATAACAAGTAAATCGAACAAAATATGTTCGTAGTGATGATTATAACAAATATTATATAAGTATTCTTATAAAATTAATAATTGTAGAGATTTTTTGATATTCGTGGTTTCAAGTTCAAATTTTTGGGCACACCAATCTATTAGATGCTCCAGGATCATGTATGTATATACGTATAAGTTCTATAGAAATCCACAATTTTCAATGATTCTATTTGGAATTAAGTACACATATAATACATGAACCAGGGAGTCACATAGTAATCAAATTTTTTCAATATGGGAAGTTGGCTTGGAAATTAGAGAGGAATTTAGTAGCTCTGAGACCCAGCTTTCCAGTTATACTAGGGCTGTGGGAGAGCTACGTAACCTGGTTAAATGGTAAAACTGGTTAGTTAAAAAAAGAATAGAGTAGTAATAGACCCTTTTGCTGTTTCCAGTAGGAACCCTCACTTGAACTCAAGAGCCTTTCTTAACATCTGAACACTCGCATTGCAACAGGAAATATCCTAAAAAGATTTCTCCTGCTGAGAATAATAGTGGCGAAAGTCCGAAATTCAACAATTCGAGAACAACAATTCGTGAAAGTTTTATAAACATATTCATTTAAATAGCCGGGCAACAAATGAATAGGGCAGAATCAAAAGCAAAGAATGGAAATATATTTTCGCCACTATGGCACTCAAAAGAGAAGACGTTTTAACAATGTTTGGTATGTTTAACTCAAAAACAGCCCACAAAGGCTCTATTTTTCTAAAATTTTATATTATTTTAAATAAAATATTAAGTAGAAGAAATTCGATAGCTGAGTGGTATTACCTAATCCCAACAAAATATATCTATGAGTATATAAACTGTACCAAATTAAACAATTAATTAAATATCTTTTGGCCAAATTTGAGTACATATTTTGTTGTAAGTAAATTTTAAGAAAAAAAAAAAATGTTTGCCCCCCCCTTCCCCAAGAAAAAGTTGAAATGACGCCACTGCTTGAATTTTCGGACTTTCGCCACCATGATTCTCAGCAGGCGATATGACATTTAGATGAGCCAGCTGATGACTGTTGGAAATAGGCTACGAAATTTCCGGCAATAAATATCTGTCAAAAAATTATATTTGACCTTATTTATCTTTATAAATTCAAAATAAAAAAAATCTTTTTGCATACAAATCCAGTCTTTAATAATAATAAAATAATCATCTAAATATTTATAAATCAATTATTTTAGTTAGTAACAACATATCCATTTTTATCTAAAACATTACGAGATGCCAATAAACCTCCCGAACAAAGAAATCACAGATGTTGTGGAGTGACGTTGCAACACGAAGGTATCGGATATGAAGATTTAAATGATTTAGTTAAAAATCCAGTTGATTTGGAATTTATTATAGGTAATTATTATTATTCTACTACTTTATAGTCTTACTTTTTATTAGGGTCTCTGTGCAGAAGAACCGAATGAGACCCAAATCAAAAACTTGAGAAAAATTTATCTTTGGATACATCCGGACGCGGAAGCCTTTCAGTACATATCGCTCATTTGCTGCAATATCGACATAATTCAAAAATCGCCACCATTGAGTTAGTGGCACAGTAAGGATAACAAAAAGAAAAAAAGCATGAAACATGTCTGAGTTTTTCATACTCATAGCAAAATATCTAATTTTTTTTTAATCGCAATTTTTTTTTGACTACTTTGTTGAATTCAAAACCGGAAAAAAGAGCTTTGTAAAAGGTGTACCAGTGATATCGATATGAAAGATTATTTGTATAGCCCCTAGGATCCGACCGAAACAAGATTTTCAGCCGAAACCGAATTTCGGCCTCAATCTTGCTTTCGGCCGAAACCGAAACTTGTATTTTCTATACAAAATTTATACCATTTTACTTTTCCCTCTTGCGAAAATCATTTGACCTTTTTTTTTTCTTTTCCCTCTGCCCTTTTTTAGGTGCAAATACCCATTCGAGGTTTTTTTTTTTTGTATTTATTTGTCTGAATATGAAATTTAGTTTCTCTTTAGATGGGCTCAACAAACTAATTTCATTCATGTACCTGGTTATTGCATACTGTGTATATATTTATTATATAAGAATTTGTTCAACAATGCATAAAATCCACTATGACCCTTTCATAATGATTTTTCGCCAGCTCTGAAGATGGTTCAAATACAGAACCGAAACGTCTGCTGTGTGAATTGAATAAATAAGGAAAAGAAAAAAACCTTAGCTGCATCTCTCATTTTTATTTTCTCTTATTTTGTCCCTCTTATTAATAACAAACTAGGTCCTAATAAAAGTTAATTCTTCTTTAGAAATTAATTAAACTCCTCTTACAAAGTTCTTTTTTTGGGGGGTTGGTGTGGGTTGTGGGTCGAGAAAAGTGGGTGAGGTTGTGGTGTGTGTGTTGTGTGTGTGGGTGTTGTTGTGTGGGAGGAATTGAGTGATGAAATTTTTATTGGTTCCCAAAATAAGTTGATCGAGCTGGTGTTTCGTTTTTCGATTTCAAATTCTCAAGGATTTTTAAAATTCTAAATGAATTTGGCATTGTTCTAGGAAAGAAGAATGGGTTTTCTTTTTTTTTATAGATAAAAATCTGGTGTGTGCCCATTTCTTTTCGGTAATCGAAAGTTGTGTCTGGTGTCCCAGATTTTGTGTCGTTATTTAGTTCCCGAAGTGGAAATATGAATTCAGATGAAATTTATAAGTGTGGGAAAATATTTATATTTTGTTACATGGAACCATTTCTCATATTTTCTATGAAATACAAGAGAAAGTGGTTCAGAAGATTTCATTGAAAATGAGAATATAATTTGAAAGAGTCTAAAAATAATTGATTTTTGAATTTTAAAAAAATCGTTGGAGAAATTTTGAGAAATCAAAAAGAAAAGTACATCAGTAAAGTACTATATTTTGGGATTTTGATTAAAAGTTATTTTCCGGTCCCGGAGGGTGTTTAACTTAAATATAAAATTTCAACCTTAGCTCAATTCCTTCATGTTAAAATTAACACACACCCACACACCCACCACCCACCCACCCACACACACACACACAGACAAATGTCGAAAACACTTTTTGGATTCAGGGGACTCAAACGTAAGATCCATCAAAATCTCGAATCGAATTTTGAATGATAATATTTCTCTCTATATATATATTAATATATAATAGGTAGAGAAAGTAAAAATCAATTATTATTTAAATTCCCATTTATTTGTGTCTTTAATTGTTAGGAGAAAACATATATACTCTCTCTCTCACTTGAAACATTATCGCTGTTCTCCGCTTCTCTCATAGGTATGTTAATTTCCTATAGGGATTTGTATGTTAATTTCGATTCAAAAGGGGTCCTTGAAACTTTTAGGATTTAAAATTTTTTTAATTTATGAAATTTTGTATTTATTTAGATTTCTATTGTGTATAAAATGTCCAAATATGAGATTAAAATTTAAAAATAAATAGTATTAAGAGTAAATTTAAAATAAGTTGAAACAAGTTTGAAATAAATTTAAAAAAAAAAACCTTTTATATTGAGGTGATGCATAATTATCCGGCGTTTATATCGACGCGTTTTTCATCAGTGAAAAGTAGAATTTTGTTTATTATTTTTGTATGAAAATAGTCTTCTCTTGTTTCAGAAAAATGCGTGTCGAAAACCATAGTCATATTCGCCATATTATGCTCTACCACTTCGAGAAAGGATGGAAATCAGCACAGTCATTTCACGATGATGAGTCATGGCTTAGGTTTGCGTTCCGCCAGGTGTTTCCCCCAAAGGAATAGCGAAACATGTCCACTGTAAGAAGGCTATGTGGTGTGTGTGGTGAGGCAAAAAGTTTGTTGAGATCGTGTAATGACTGTGCTGCTTTCCATCCTTTCTCGAAGTGGTAGAGCATAATATGGCGAATATGACTATGGTTTTCGACAGGCATTTTTCTGAAACAATAGAGAAGATTATTTTCGTACAAAAATAATAAATAAAACGCTACTTTTCACTGATAAAAAACACGCTGATATAAACACCGGATAATTATGCATCAACCCAATACAAATGGCGAGTCTATCTTTTCAAGCTCAGGTTTCGGCTGGTTTTTGGCCAAAACCGAAACAGAAACTTCGGTCGGTTCCTAATAGCTACTATCTTTAATTAGAATTTCTATATAAATGTGTTACAATTTTATTTTATTTATTTATTTATTTATCTATTTTATTTATTTTGTTTTTCTCCCGAAAAAATAGAAATTTTGAGTTATGCCACTCTTGCAGCAAATGAGCGATATATATAAACATTGTTTTTGCATATATATAGTTATAATTATATGTGAAGATAAATTTTCTTTTATCTACTCATTTTAATTGTACCAAAGAAAAAATTATGTCTGAGGCTTGAATATGAAATTTAGTTTCTCTTTAGATAGGCTAAACAAACTAATAAAAGTTAATTCTTCTTAGAAATTAATTAAACTCCTCTTACAAAGTTCTTTTTTATACAAATGTCTTAATTAATTAAGGGCCTTATTTTTATCATTATCTCTTTATTTAATGATTAATGATTAAATAATATAATTTTAGAGTTACTGAAAGTCGAAGCTCCTGAAGAATATGAAAAAGAAGCCTGGCAAATGAATGAAGAAGAAAAACTAATGAAAATCCCTTCACTAAAAGTTGAAGGCAATAATTTATATAAAAAGGCTGAATATTCTAAAGCTTGTGATAAATATGCTCAAGCTATTGGAATGCTTGAACAACTAATGCTTAAGTAAACATTTTATATTTTTAAGAAACCTTAATTTTAATTATATTAATTTACTTTTAAATCAATTTCTTAAGAAGAATCAATGTAGTAATTTAAAAAATCTGGTGTGACTGGCGCACAGCACACAACTTTCTCTTACCATTCGGTAATAGAAGGTTGTGCACCGTCCTTGCCACACCAGATTTTTTGTGTCGAGATATATTTAGTTTCTTTATGCTCGGACGATTAAATTAAGGTCTTTTCTCCAATACCTTATATTTAATTTCCCATAGCACCTTAGTTAACTTGACCATTTGCATTTCATAAGTAAAAAAAAGTCAATTAATTCAAAATTTCCAAAGGCTCTGTGTATTTTAAATGTTGACTGCATGAAATAAACTATGGTTATTTTTACTTTCTCTATATATGTTAATAAATATAGCGAGAAAGTATTAGATACAAAAATTCGATGTCGAGATTTTGATGGATATACACGTTTTGAGGTTCGCGACATGGTCTGTCTGAGTATGTAGTAAAGCATTAAGGAGTTGAACTACCCCAGTGGATCCCCTAGTCTAATCTAAATTAAAATTATGTAATATAAGTATTTATCTATTTTACATAACGCCTGCTGAGAATCATAGTGGCGAAAGTCCGAAAATTCAATTTTTGAGTTAAGCCTACGAAACGTTGTTAAAGCATCTTCTCTTTTGAGTGCCAAAGTGACGAAGATTTATTTTCATTCTTTGCTATTGATTCTGCTCTGGCCTATTCATTTGATGCCCGGCTTTTTAAATGCATATGTTTATAAAACTTTCAAATGCATTCTCTCGATTTGTTGAATTTCGGACTTTCGCCACTATGATTTTCAGCAGGCTATATATATATATATATATATGCGAAGATAAGTTTTCTCGGGTTAAGTCGCGTGTGATGTTGAGATTTACTCTACGTTTCGGCTCTTCTTTTGGAGCCACTTTGGCCCCGTAGTCAACCTAAACCGAACACAAACACAATTACACACACCCACCCTTCTTCCAGCTCCCATAGACCAAACCACGCCTCTGAGGCATCCACCAAATTGACCTGGGGACCAGCAAGACTGCGGCCCTGTAAACAAACTACCTCAACAACCCTAATCCCATACTCTTGAAAATGGCTCCAAAAGGAGAGCTGAAACGTCGAGTAAATCTCAACATCACACGCGACTTAGCCCGAGAAAACTTATCGTCGCATACATCCGATCGCGGAAACCTTCCAGAATATATATAATATATGTTAATTTATATTTGGAGAAAAGTATTGGATTCATGTCAAAATTTCTAAGTTGAGATATCGATGGAAATAGATGCTTTGGGGTCCTCTGAGTCCAAAAAAAGTGGGTCCTACAAAATGGTCTGTCTTTGTTATAATAGAAACCAGGAGAGAAAGAATGGAAAGATTTGGATCTTCTTGGCCTTGATAATGGTCACTAAGACCGAAACCGCATAGTTTGATCAAACTGGATGGCCAAATAGTTTCAAAAAAATTTATTATTTTAATAAATTCCCACTTGGTATATCCATCAGCCTTTTCTCGACAAGTAACCCCGAGCTTCTTCGTTACTAAAATCTTGTCTTGATTTCTTATTTCATATTTCAGTGAGAAACCAGGAGAGAAAGAATGGAAAGATTTGGATGATTTCAAACGACCTTTACTATTAAATTTTGCCATGTGTAAATTACAATTAAAAGATTATTATTCAGTAATTGAGCACACCACGACAGTACTTAAAACTGAGCCAAGTAAGTATGTTTATGAAAAAATTGAATTTAAAAGTAAATATGAAAATATATATATATTTTTTTAGATAATGTAAAAGCTTTATATAGAAGAGCACGAGCCAATAAAGAAGTATGGAATCCAGAAGAAGCAAAACAAGATTTTTTAAGAGCAGTTGAACTTGACCCAACTCTCAAAAATGCTGCCGCTAAAGAATTACAAGAAATTGAGAGTTTAAAAAAACAAAAAAATTCAAAAGATAAAGAAATGCTTAAAGGAAAATTATTTTAATTAAAACAACTTTTATATTTTATTTTTTTATTGAAAATTTATATAAAGCTATATGTAATATATGTCATTTTGTTATTTAACATGAAATTTAATATATATAAAATGTCTGTCTTATTCTATTAAGTATATAATATATAAAATATTTTATTATATCATCTTAAAAAAAATATTTTTATTTAATCCACCAAAGTCTCTCGACTACCAGAACTGGAAGGACATTCATACCTGATCAAAGGGTGATCTCTAGGAACTAGAATAAATAAAAATAATATATATATATATATTAAAATATATAAATTTATGAAAATTACATAATTTTGTAATAATGAGTCAATGAAAAGCAAATTTATTTCTTTTAATTGAAATGTAATTATTTTTGAAATTGGTTTTTGAAGTTCATTATTATGACTATTAAGATTGACCTCGATCAAGAGTAGAGGGATATTAGAGAAATTGAATTGTAAATCTTGCTTTTTATTGTCTCTTCTATTACAAATATATTTTTCTTAATTACCTCTTCTTGGAAAAATGATTTTTTCCAAATTGATAAAAGGAGCTTCAAAATATAATGATAAAATGATCGCGAATAAAAATGAAAAAACAAAATCACCAAAAAATAATGGAACCTGAAAAAAGTAAATATAATGATTTTAGATGCAACGAAAAGGAGTATAACTAATTTAAATTAATAGGAAAGAGGATGCAGCCAAATAATTGAGCCTCTATTCAGGAATGAACACTCTTTATTGGGACGTTTCGGCCGGGATCAACCCAGAATATTATAAGCTTGACCTTCATGCTATCACATGTTGGTATTTTAAGAAATATTACATTCATTGAACAAAAAATGCAAACAACTTGTATTATTAACAAATGACAACTCTATTTATATATATAAAATTTAAATATGCTCTTTTAAGGCCGAAGATGGCACGGTTGATCCCAGCCGAAACGTCCCAATAAAGAGTGTTCATTACTGAATAGAGGCTCAATTATTTGGCTGCATCCTCTTTCCTATTAAACATATCAGCCACGTTTTATTATTCAATTAAATTCCTAGGGCTAAGAGAAAGATTACATTTTTTTTTTTATTTGAAGGTAATAAAAAATTTTGAAATGAAAAATTCAATAAAAGTTAACATTAGGGGTTCAGATCCCAGGCATGGGATACCAAATGGTTTAAATAAGAATGCCTGGACTCCAAATATATATACATTTTTAATACGAGTTATCGTTCAAGTCTTATATGGCCTAAGTTGCCGAAAAGACTGTTTTGATGTGAGTCTGAGTGTGGAAAAAAACCAAACGATTATTACATATTCAAATAACAATTTGCTAAGACTAATTTTGTAATTGTTGCCGATTATTAGAAGGATGAAGAAAAGAAAAGCAGAATTTATTTAATTTATTTAAGGCCCATTAAGCTACGATTCGGTTTCGGTCGAGACCAACTTCAGAACTTATGGACTGTCAATTTGAGATAAATATCACACACATTATTGTTGCCAGGATATACAAGTTTGTGGTACATTGAGGATATATACATATATAATGACCCAGGCCTGAAATTAGAAAATTTTTGTGAAAACTCACGGGAGCTGATAATTGTCACCCCTGGCCCCTCTGACCCGATTTTCGTTCATTGAGTTTCCTAAATATGTTTTAAGACAATTGATGAATGGGAAAGCCTGGTGTAGATAGATGAACGACAAATGAAAATGCTGGAGGTATTTTCAGACCTGAAAATTTTCATTTGTCGTTCATGTTTTAAGACTTTTGTGTTCTAAATAGTGTTCGTTTCAAGTTTTTTACTCATTTAATTGGGAAGACTATCAGCCCACCACCCATGGGTGTATCCAGGGGAGGGGGGAGGGCAGCAGCTGCCACAAATTTACGGTTAGACAATCATAAAGAGATTTCTATATTAAATGAAAGAAACAATAAGAATTAAAAAGTCTGGCTTTATGATATAGGCTGCTGAATTTCTTTGAGATTATTAATTATGAAGAAATTTGATCAATCTATTTTCTCTTTTGTCCCTAAAAACAAAGTTTTTTTCACATTACTTACAATTAGTGAATCCGAGATATACATGGTTTGTCTACTAGACGCAACTGAAGAAAGTTGAAGTGATATATGGATAAGATAAGTGGAGTAGGTTAGTCTTGACAAGGGAAAAAATATTTTACAAGATAGGATTTTATTAATAATACCTAAAAAAAAAAAAGAAAAATTTTAAATAACTTTTTTTTAAAAATAAAATAGATAAGTTATCTCACCTCCATTTCCTGAAACACAAGCGTATACTACCCAGGCGATAAAAAGAGCCCAGGCATGTCTAAAGGTAGCCAAATAAAATGCATCTAAAAATCGTTTCGGATGATAATCTTCTTGATTGAATGGATAAAGCGATACTATAACACCAAAACCGTATAAAAGTGCTATTATCCAAAGGATCAACATAGTTTTCTAAAAAAATTATTTTTGTAATTAATAAAGGGGAGAGGGGGTCATTTCGCCAAAGGCGTAGCATGGCCAAAGAGCTTAAGGAATGAGCAAGAAATGTTCCAGGCAGGGCATGCAATAAAATTAATTGAAGATTTCGAATGAAAAATGTTGGAGAATTAATGGGGATTTTTTTTTTTGTTAAAATCGACCTTTTTTTAAAAGAAGGCTATTTAATGAAACTCCATTCGGGATTTATAAAAAAATTTGAAATACTTACGCCGTTTCTTTTTACGAAGCTATCTTTATTTTTTCGAATATAATAACCTACTATCATGCCAATAACATAAGGTCCGAATCGTGCATGTGTTGTTGAATAAATATCTGGTGAAGTTCTGTAAAATTAAAATAAGAAAATTAAATAAATTATTATTTTAATATGATTACTATGAATAATGACTATAATTTTGTAAAATTCGCACACGAAAAAAAGTTGAGAAGTAGAAATGCAAAATTTTAGAAAACAGCGCTTATTTGGTGCAAGAGTGTCAGAACTCAAAATTTCTATTTTTTTCAGATCAAAAAAAAAAAAACTAAAATTTTAACTTATTAATATAGAAATTAGAATTAAAAATGGTAGCTATACAAATTAATTTTTTATTTTCAAAAGTATCACTGGTACACGTTGCATAAAAGCTTCTTTTTAACTGAAATGTTACAGTTTTGAAAAGAACAAAGAATTTTGAAGAAAATTTGCGATTCAAAAAAATGAGATATTTTGCAGCGAGTATGAAAAGCTCAGATAATAGAGCTTTTTTTGTTGTGCTTACAGTGCCAATAACTCAATAAGAGAAATTTTTGAATTATGACGATATTGCAGCAAATGAGCAAATGGAGAATGGAAATACTGTAATTATAATATTAAAAATGTATTTACCCCAATCCTTTAATTCCAGGAATCAGTTGATTCACATAGGCAATAGTAAATACTGTAATAATACTGGCGAGAACAGTGATCCAACTAAGGAACAACCCAATCTTAGGCCGAATCCATAATGGGATGAGCAACAATGGACTCAACCAAAAAAGTTGCATATCAACTGCTAGATACCAACTTTGACCGACACACTATAACAAAAAATAAATATTTTAGATAATATTTTCTTTGGCTGGAGACTGTGTATAGTATTGGTGATGGGTAGGCAGCCAGGATTAGAAATAAAACAAGAAATTTTATCTCATTCTACTCGTCGACGTTTCGGGGGCTGATTCGCACCCGAAACGTCGACGAGTAGAATGAGATAAAATTTCGTGTTTTATTTCTAATCCTGGCTGCCTACCCATCACCAATACTATAAATATTTTATAATAAAATAAACTTTATGATATAAAAATAAGTCATTGTAGATCTTACCTGAACACCAAGTTTACTATCGTAAACATAATTGTTTACATAAATAATATTTTGCCACCAATTTTTACAGCCGTTTTCGACATTTTGATATGTAGATGGCCATTCAGGTCCGTTGCCAAAGTATTTAAAAAGTGATACTTGAAGAAATATTACAGCAGCATATGTTGGAGTCAATCTATTAAAAAAAAAATGTATTCTATTTATATCAATAGCAACAGGTAGAAATTCATGAGGAAGAAATAATTAGCGAATTCTATGTTAGCTTAATAAAAAAAGCAAACGATTGGGGTCGTGAGACCTCCCCCCCCCCCCAGGAACGAAAATCCTCACTTTTCTTCAACTCCGAATATAATTTAATTTTTAATAAGAATATTATTTAAAAAAGAAAAGAATTATTTATTTTTAAAACCAATAATTCTTTTCTTTTTTAAATAATATTGAAAGAGATGGAAAGGGAATTCTCTAGAGCAGTGTTTCCCAACCTTTTGAAGTCAACGGCACCCCAAAGGTGTGTTGGGAATAACATTACACACTAGGGACACCCTTTCTTTTTTCTTCCCCTAGCAAAACGAAATTTTTTCCGCACTGCGAGAAATTTTTGCTTGCCGCTTGAGTTAAAATTATTTTGCCTTTTTTTGCAAAACTTTTTTCCCGCGTCTTGGTTTTTTTTTTGTTTATCTAAATATCTTGCGGCACCCCTTAACCATTCTCGCGGCACCCTTGGGTGCCGGGGCACACCGGCTGGGAACCACTGCTCTAGAGCTTGGAAGGGGGGGGGTAGGCGTGGCCTCGCCAAGGCTTCGGCTAGTCTCGCCTTCCTCCCGAGCGCTGTAACGCATTTTTGTTACTGCTTCTTTTTTGTTACGTGACGTTTTCTGTCAATTAAGTAAGCCGCGTAAAAGAAATTCGTTCCAAAAAGTGAAAAGGATTCGGATTAAGTTTATTACCTGATATATCTATGAAGATAATATAAAAGAGGATTAAATTTCTTTCGTTCTTGAAGATTTTTTAGACCTATATAGGTAACAAGCAATCCTCCAAGGAAAAAAAATGTATCCACGGAGAGAAATGCATTCGCTAAGTACATCCGAACAAAATCAGTACCAAACTATAAATAAATAAACATTAAAAAAAAACTAATAAAAGATATCATCACTTATAATAAAGAACTTACATGGATGGCATAATCTCTATTAAGTGCTGGCTCCAATATAAAAAACATATATCGATGTCCTAATATTACCCAAGCTAAAGAAAGTACTTTAAGCCCATTCACAGCCGATAGATTTTCTTCGTGGATTTCTGTATTAAATAATTTCTTCCAATTGTTAATTATTGAGAAACTTGAAAATAATCTATCGAAAAATGAGGAGTTGGAAGGAAAGAATAGATGATATATTGTGCAAAATAGGATCCATACAGTCCAGATAGAGAAGAATGCTCTAAAAAATACAAAAATTATATTAGTAATTATAATATATTAAGGAATATTGGGTATATTTTCTTATTTTAATTGTTCCAAGATAAATACTGTATATATACAAGTAGTTCAGACTCTGATAAAGAATCACAATGCCACCTGACCTAATAATTTTTTACTCACTGCTGCATTCTGTCTTATAAACAAACATATGTACAGTCACAATGAGTTGCCTACGAAGAAGGAGTGTTAAAATATACGATATAATTTCTGAGAGGTCCCCTTACTTCACTTAATTAACAAATATTTCGGCATAACAAAAGTGTCCAAATTTTCCCTAAATTGATTAGTAGGGCTCGGATTTATAGGAACTAAAAATCTTTAAAATAGGCAGGCAACTAAGCACTAAAAATTATTAAAATAAGCACTTAAAAAAGCATTATTTAAGAAATAATATAAAAAATTTAAAAAATTGATGTCTTATTTTTGGAAATAAAGATAAAACAATTATCTCCTTTGCACAGAGTTGGCTGAATGAGGGCGGAGGGGGCGAAGCTCAATTGGGCGCCGTTTTTCGTTCGACCTTTTTTTTTGTAATTTTTCTCCGGATTTGTGATATAAAAAGAATTTATTATGAAATTTCAAAAAAAAAAGCCGAAATTGGCTATTTGAACTTAAAATAGGCACTAAAAAAGGCATTTTTAGTGAAATAGGCACTAAAACCCAAAATAGGCATTATAGGCACTAACAAATGCCTCTTCTTTTATTCAAAATTTCATTAAACGTATACATATCATATTGGCCTAAATTTTCAGCCATAAATTAAAAAAAGGCAAATAGGGCGAAATCCGAGCCGTAATTGATTAGATTTATTGAATAGTCAAAAAATAAAGTTTAGTGGCGATAGAGAAAAAAATTTGGTTTTATTTACTAGTAAGGAAATATATTTAGGCTGTTATCAAAAATCTTATTTTGAATAAGTAAAAATAAAATATTTTTTTAGAAAAGATGATTATAAATTATGAGTCACTATTAAATGGACTACTGAGTAGTTTAAAAAAAAATAATTGGTTAAAAATGACTCACATAGCATATATGTCAATCCGAGTGGATTTTGCTGGGAAAGATTGATCAGCCTTTGTCTGACATTGACTAACATCCTCAACATTAAGCGGTATTGGGACATGAGGTAACCATTGTGATAAAACGGCTTTAATTTCATCTTGCGAGCAACTGCTAGGAAAACAAATTCCAATTGGTAGTTGAAAATGGATTTCTTCAGTCTAAAACAAAAAAGAAAAGAAAATTAGAATTTCCAAATTAAGCGATGAAAAGTTATAATTTCAAAAAAAAAATTATCAAAATGTCAAGGTCGCAATGATTTTATTTATAAGAAATATCTAATTAAAATATGATTTAATTTTTTTTTTTTATCTTTTGAGGAAAAACAAATCATTTTCTAATCGTTTTAAAAACAAATCTATATGTATATGGGCGTAACTAGGAGGGTCCCAGGGGGGCCTCCCATCAGAAGAAAAATTGAGTCAATATGAGGCCCCCGGAGGATGGCTGGTCCCATGGCCTCCCCAGCCAAATTCCCTAGTTACGCCTATGTCCCTGTAGGAAATTGCATTGCATCGTCGTACAGCGTCCCAGATTTTGATCCAAGTTAAATATATTGGTACAGAATAACCCCTCTTATCCGGCCTATCCTATTAGTATTATAAATTATATAATATATAATTGTCATAAAAAAGATTACGGGGGGCGCAAGTTAGGCACTTGTCACAGGCGCTTCATACACTCGTTACGGCACTGTATTCAGGTGTCATGAAAAAACAACAAATAAAATTTTAACTCATTTTATTGTGTAAATATGTATTAATAGTATTGCACTATGTTGCAGTTTAATTAATTTAATTAACACAGTTTAATTAAAATGCATGATATATAATATATATATTATTTTTATTACATATATTTGCCTATATATAAATTAGTTTTTTTGTATTTTAATTAAACTGTGTTAATTAAATTAATTAAACTGCAACATAGTGCAATATTATTAATACATATTTACACAATAAAATGAGTTATAATTTTATTTGTTGTTTTTTCATGACACCTGAATACAGTGCCGTAACGAGTGTATGAAGCGCCTGTGACAAGTGCCTAACTTGCGCCTCCCGTAATCTTTTTTAGCCAAGCCTTATCTCTTTAAAGTTATTGTGCTCCCTATGTTATGTATATATGATTTTGTAAAATATATAAAGTGAAATGAATGTGCAATGGGGGAGGGAGGGGGGTTGTTCCCCACAACTCCCAACTTGATCAGTCTCCTTTGTTTTGCGCCCCCAGCCCAGTTGCGCCCGCGCCTGTTTTGCCACGACCTCGTTACGGCCCTGCCTGAATAAATATGTAGGTTCATTTTGAATAAAAATCAATTTTTCACCGAAATGTATTACTTAAAAAAACAGCCCTATATAGGGAACAGCAGTGCATCTTGTCTCTAAACACCAAACATTTTCTGTTTATATGGAATATCTATCATCCTCTAGAACAGGGATCCAAACCTTTTTATATCCTAGAGCGCATTCTGAAATCGGTAGGGCGGCGGGCATCAGCTATTTTTAAGGATATTTATAATTCAAACTCATACATAAGATATTGCAAACATACCAACGTGTAAGTATGTATGTACAGTGAGGGACAATATTAAGTCCCACCCATGCGTTTTCTACTTGTGATTATTTCATTGTTTTTATAAAAGAAAATGAAAATCTTTATTGGAAATTTTCGAGGTTTGAACCATGAAAGTTTCCATTAAAAAATATATAATATTTTTTTAAAAACAATGAAATAATCACATGTAGAAAACGCATGGGTGGGACTTAATATTGACCCTTACTGTACTAAAACAATATTTTAAAATTCTAACAAATATATAAAACAATTTATATTTTTAGTTAGTTTTTGGGAAAAAAAATTATTTAGCGGTTGAATAGTGTTGGGCACCCACAAACCGGCCCACGGGCGCCATGGCACCCGCAAACACGGGGTTGGGAACCCCTGTTCAAGGATTCTCACCCAAACGATGTATTCTTTGATAGATCTAGGCTCTACACTCTCAGAGATGAAAAAATTATAACTATATTCACCTTTGCATTACTCTGTAAGATTGGTGAGATAGTCGCCATGCAAAATCGAGCAACAATATTGTCTTCATTTATATTCATGCATTCATCGAATTGTCCCAAATCAAGAAGATTTCCAGTAAGAAGACCCGGAGGAATCTTACCCCATGAATCCCACACTAAAAAAAAATTAAATAAGTAAATAAATTAATGGTAAATTTGTCAATAAACAAATGATTGAAGAAATTTTAACGATATTTTCTAAATTTGGGTTTCGATTAATATAAATAATTAGATTTTAAGAAAGCTTAAGATATAAATGTATAAGATAAAGTCTAAAGTTAATAGAAATTTATTTTTAAAAATATAATCTCTTGGATTTAAAAAAATAGACAAAATAAAATGAAATTGTCATTCTTGAGCACACTGAGGCGGGTCAGAACGCAGAGCATTGCAAAAAAAAAAAGATCCGTCTGCCGGAATAGTGCTAAATTCCAGAATCGCCTCAGTGTGCTAATTGATTTAGACGTTTTCAAAAGTTAACAAAAAATCTGGTGTGACTGGTCGAACAGCACACAACTTTCTCTTACCCTCGGTAATATGTTCTGTGCTTGTCACATCAGATTTTTTCTGTCGTCATATATTTACTTTCCGACAATACGGTACATTTGAATTCAAGATGTAAAATTTATAAATATGGGAAATATTTTGTTACTATGGCAATTATTTCTATTATCTATTGTTCTTCAGAAGATTTCAAGGGCATAATGAGAATATTCATTTTAAAGAGCATCTAAAAATAATTAATTTACGAATTTTAATCAAAATCGTTAGAGCGAATTTTGAGAAAATCGAAAAAAAAGTACAATAGTAAAGTATACTAGTATTTGAAGAATTTAAAGTGGCTGTTGTATTTAAATAGTAGATAGGAAAGGAGAATGCAGCCAGGTATTAAGTCTCCATGAAATTAAACTCTCTGTTCAGGAAACAGTTTCGGTTTTAATGAGATAAAATCATCCTCAGTCCAATAGTTGAGAGTATGAACTCAAGTAGCAAAGCATTGAGTCAATAGTGGAGTTGTCATACAGTCTGTATTATTATACATTAATTGTTTGTACAAAAATACAATGCAATGCTTATCAGTCATATACAGAGCGCCAAGTTAGAGATACAAAGTTGTTTTGATTAACGTATACTAGTATTTTTTTGGCCGATTTTGATCAAAAGCTTATTTTCACGCCTCAGAGGGGACTTAAATATAAAGTTTCACCAAGCTTAATTCCTTCATGCTTTAAATTGAACACAGAGATAGAACATATTGCGGAAACCACTTTTTTGGACTCATGGTGCCTCAAAATACACCAAAATCTCGACATCGAATTATTGACATGAAACTAATAGACTATTTTTTTCTCTTTATATATATACATATATAGGTCAGAAAAAGTAAAAACAATAATAAACTATCAATAATACCTACTCTGTTTCGACCATTTATTATTGGAAATGAAACCATTGAGCATTCTTTCTGTTTCATTTAAACATCTGGAGTTAATTTCCACATTCATGACATTTACATGATTTGACGATTTTTGGTACCGGTAATGTTCTATTCTTGGAAACCAATGAGGCCATCTTATAGTATGATTTTCTAATTCTTTAGTATATAAATTTGTTTTACGAAGGGACTCTTGAAATATTATAGAAAGGTTGTCTTCCGTTGCAGCAATGCAGGTGAGAAGAATGCAAAGAAAAAAGTAGAGACGAACATATTGGATCTGAAATTGATAAAATAAATAAATAAATAAATAAAAAACATATCAAACTGTTTTTCGATGATAACGATAAGATTTGTAAAGAGTAAATAAATCCTTTATTTCTACTCATAATATCAAAATACTTGTATGATGAATAAACGGTACATTTATGACCAAGAGAGGATTATCAAATTTATATATAGGCCTAAATAAGAAGAAAAAATAACAAAGAAAATTTTTAAATGTTTATTAAAATGCTAGGAAATTTCATATCCGGATGAAATAATTGGAGTTATTATATTTAACAATTTTCAAGATATGAATCATCAAAAAGGGGAATAACATTTAAATCCAGCAAAATGATTCAATATTTGGATGTTTAATTAAAAGCTATTATCATTCAGTAGCGAGTATTTAGAATCGAGCGGTAAGTAGACTTATTGTATAGAGCCTATTATATTCTATTGTAGAAATAGAACATCCAGGACATTTAATAAATATTATAAAATATGTTGGCTGCGTTCGTCTTTATTCACACATTAAGTCAAATAAAAATTTAATTATCAGTAAAAAAAACAGAGATAAAATATATTCAGGAAATATATTATTATCACGTAAGGGAAGACAATACAGTAGCTATATGCATTTCTTAATATTTAAATATTCAAAATTTAAGGAGTTAAAATAATTATAAACAAATTCTTCACTAGGGTTGGCCGAAAAATCTTTTTTTTATTTTTAAGTTGTAATAGCGCGGGAAAGTTGCGAATTATATAGACAAAAAAAAAAAAAAAAAGAGAAAAAAATTATCAAAATCGGTTGACATCTTCCGGTTGCGCATAGGCCCTAAAGATTTAAAAAACTGGTAAAAATGTAACTTTTTTGGCAAATTTTGGGGCTTCTTCGCGACCAGAAGATATCAAATGATCTAAACCAAATTAAAACAATGTTTTTAGGCTCTTTGTTACAAACTATTACTCTACGAAAATATCTAATTAAAAAAATAATCGAAAATATGAATTTTTTTTTTCATATTTTGTCAAACTTAAGGGCCTATGCGCGACCGGAAGATGTCAACCAATTTTGATAATTTTTTGTTTCTTTTTTTTGTCTATATCTTTTCAGCGCTATTACAACTTCAAAATAATAAAATGAATTTTTTCGGCCCACCCTATTCTTCACCCTCTTTTCTTATTCTTTCTGGTTGAGTGTGGCAATTGGTCATAGTGGGGCTCCAGGCTCTATACAAATAGTTCCCAAAAAAAAAAGAAAATTTTGAGAAAACAAAAAATACATTTCAATTTTAATAGTTATTTTAATATAAAAAAAGAAAATCTAAAAATAATTAGTCATATTTATAGATTATTTTACTTATTTCAAATTCATTTCATTCATTTACCTAATGAGTTCCAAGAATCCGGCTCATTTATATACCTATTTGTTTAAATAAATGTTCAGGGATCACATATCTTTTGATAAATATTACTATAATGACTATACAGCCTAAGATGCCGAAGGGACTTTAAAAAAAATAATTGCACATTGTTGCACAATAAATAAAATTTAGCTAGAGTTCAACGGATTGCCTGTATAAAAATATACCTGTTGTGGAAGGTCGCGACTAGCCAAATTTAACGAGATATTGTCATATATTTTAATTTTGAAAAATAGAAAATACATACTGAATTTAAAGATATTAAGAAATATTATTTAAGCGATTTATTTATTTTTATATTATAATAATTTTTTTATTTTACCTGGTTGACATTGATAAGCAAATTAACCATAAATATTTATCGATAAATGAATGTATTTCTCACCTGAATTGATAACCAATGTGCCAAGCTATGTGTTGATTCTAACTATCGTAAAAGAAGTTTGCCTGTTCCATAGTAATAACTTGAGATTGATTCTGTGAAGCCGGGAATCCCACAAGGCAGCTGGGGGGCTGATTAAGCCTCAATGAGGCTCTGAATTCAACTGAAATGTATATAAAAACAGTGAAGTAAGGCGAGGAAAGTAACCTTGAGAGTTTGAGCGCCTGCCGACGCAGCGCAACTCGAACTGAGTGGGGGATTCTGAAGGGGGTCGAGGGGGGGGACTGCATATGCATAAAGTTACGAGTCCTTTTGTTTATTTATTATTTTATTATAATTAATTTTATCTATTAAACAGTTTAAAATATTTCTTTCTTTATTTATTTATTTTTTTTTTTAAGAAATTTTAAAAATTATTCTTTTTACTTTCTCATACCTCTATATATCGGCGTTCTAATTAGTAAAGTGTCTAACTACACTTTTTTTCGAAAATCATTTTTTTGTATTTTCTGTTGAAAAATATCATTCTCCTTATGCCGTGAACTGGGTAAGAGCGTAATTCAAATTTTTTAGTTCGAAAAATTGCAGCACGAAAACTGTTTAACAGTGGCTCTAACAATGACAATGAAATGTTTTTTGGCTCTCCTGTAAAATAAACAAAAATGGAGTTAGGCACTTTACTAATTAGAACGTCGATATGTTAAATATATATATATATATATATATGCGAAGATAAGTTTTCTCGGGTTGAGTCGCGTGTGATGTTGAGATTTACTCGACGTTTCGGCTCTCCTTTTGGAGCCATTTTCAAGAATATGGAATTAGGGTGGAATTGTTGGGATGGTTTGTTTACGGGGTCGCAATCTTGCTGGTCCCCAGGTCAATTTGGATGCCCTAATTCCATACTCTTGAAAATGGCTCCAAAAGGAGAGCCGAAACGTCGAGTAAATCTCAACATCACACGCGACTCAACCCGAGAAAACTTATCTTCGCATACATCCAGTCGCGGAAACCTTTCAGAACATCTTTATATATATAATTCTTCTGTACGTGTGTATGTGACTGAACTCCTTCTAAACGACTGAACCGATTTTGATGAAATTTTCTGTGTATGTTTGTGAGAATCCCGGACAGGTTTTGTTTCACAAATAACAATAAGTTAATGAGTAATTAACCGTTAAAATAAGAAAAAAATAAAAATTAGGAGAAATAGTTGCCATGGTAACAAAATATAAATATTTACCCATGTTTACGATTTTTTTATTTATTTACATTTTGAATTCTAAAATATCGGCGTAAATTTTTTGTTTGTGTACCGGGAGAGTCCCGGAAAGGATATGATTCACAAAAAATCTTAAATTCATAAATAAGTAACCGTTAAAGTAAACTCTATATATAAAAATGAAAAGGGAAAATGTATGTACCGGTATGTATATAAGTAGGAGAGCAAGGGGGTCCAGGGGGCGCAGCCCCGGCTAGATCGGAAAGCCCCGCCGAAGGCGGGGCTTTGCGTCTAGTATATATATATATATATATATATTATATAGAGAGAAAGTAATGGATTCATGTAAAAAATTCGATGTCGAGATTTTGATGGGTATACACGTTTTGAGGTCCCCTGAATCCAAAAAAGTGGTTTTCGCGACATGGTCTGTTTGTGTGTGTGTGTGTGTGTGTGGGTGTCTGTTTGTGTGTCCGTGTGTCTGTGTTCAATTTTAAGCATGAAGGAATTAAGTTAACGAAGTTGAAATTTTATATTTAAATTAGGCACCCCAATGAGGAGTGAAAATAAACTTTTGAACAAAATCGGCAAAAGGGTAGCCTACTAATACTTTACAGATGTTTTTTCAATTTTCTCAAAATTCGCTCCGACGATTTTGTTTAAAATTCACAAACCAATTATTTTTTAGATGCTCTTTAAAATGTATATTCTCATTTTGATCTTAAAATCTTATGCAGCACACTTTAACCTTGTGCTTCATAGGAGAGATAAGAGAAATGGTTATCATGGTAACAAAATATAAATATATTTCTATGTTTATAAATTTTATATGCCCATGGGGCATAGTTGGTAGCGCGCCTGCCTTCTATACCGAACGTCGCGGGTTCGGACCCCAGGTAGTCCGATGATTTTATTTAAGCCATTTGGATACCAAATGGCTTAAATAAGAATGCCTGGACCCCAATTGATATATTAAACATACTGAGTACCGTTAAAAGTCTCAAATGGCCTCAGTTGCCGAAAAGACTGTGTGAATGTGTGTGTGAATGTGAGTGTGAATGAGAAAAGTGTGAATGTTTAAAAAAAAAAAAATTTCTATCTTGAATTCAAATGTACCATACTGTCGAAAACTAAATATATTCCGAAACGAAAAATCTGGTGTGCAGGCACAGAACACAATTTTTGATTATCAAAGGTAAGAGAACATGAGCGTAGCCAGGTGGAGGCAGGGGGTCATTGCCCCCCCCCCTGGCTTGTCCTAAAAATTAAAAAAAAAATATATATATACTAGTCGAGCCCGCCTCGGCGGGCTTCCCTAGCCAGGGGGCTGCGCCCCTGGACCCCCTTGCTCGCCTTCGGCGAGCAAGTTTATTCCCAATTTGGGATATTTCTTGTTGCAATGCATGTGTTAAGATGTTAAGGAAGGATCTTATATTCAAGCGAGGCGAGGGTACCTATTGGGAACAGCACAAAAGGGTCTGTTTATGACTGTTTAAAGGGTCAGTCACCTGAGTCCTCTCTTCTTTTTTCAACTGCTGCGTAGCCCCCACCCCAGCCCATAGTCAGGTAGGAAGCTGGTTCACACAGCATATAGGACGCTCCCTAATTTCTAGCCAATTTGTTGATTTTGTGTTCCCATATTGAAGAAATTTGATTATAATTAATTTTCCAAAACATTTAAGAGATTCAAATTATTACTACGTTACTCCCAGAGCCATATACTATATGTATACTTAATTTCAAATGGATTCATTGGAAATTGTGGATTTCTATAGAACATATACATACATATTTACATACATACATTTTCTCCCATTTCATTTTTATATATATAGATATATATATATTTCTTCCATTGGAATTTTTTTTAACGCCCCAATCCACTACATTAATTTAATTTTTTTTTTATTTATATTAAATAATTAATAATCTATGTATGTATTTATTGCAAACCCCCCATCTAGCCCTAACGAGGGGTTCCCCCCCCCCCCGAACAAGATGTCTGGCTAGGCCCATGTAAGAGAAAGTTGTGTGCTGTACGACCATCACACCAGATTTTTGGTTTTTGTGATTTTCACTGACTCATATCCTTGGGAATTTTTTACTTTAAAAATATTATAACCCTTAATTGTATAATGGGACAGATTCCGGTATTCCCCAAAGGCTAATTGCAACAAAACGGTCAACCGAGTTATCTAATGGGAAAAATTTTAATAAACAGAATGATGTCCAACTAGCAAGAAAATGGGAGGCTGAAGATCTATAAAAGTTTTTGCTCTGTTTTATTACTAATTAAGAGGGCAGGCATAAATGTTAATAAAATTCTAAGTTTTGAACTACTGAAATATTCCTAATTCACCTTCAGTCAAATTATTATTTATATCAGAGGCGTATTTAAGGTGGGGGCGAGGCCCCCCCCCCCCCCGAAATTTTTCAAATCTAGTTACATATATACGGGTATATAGCCAATATCTGTATTTTTGTTTGAAAAAGTGCGTCGCATAAATAAAAGAAATAAAAAAAAAAATTAACGAAAATTTGTCTTTGAGGTCAGGTGTATATCCGGGATTTTAAAAAGGAGGGGGGGGTATTTAAAAATGATTTCGCCCCCTCCACCGAAAAAATTTCTATATACGCCCCTGATTTATATTTATTCTCAAAGTTTTTATTTTTGCCAAGGCTCTTTACTTCTAGTGATTGAGAGAAGAGATAGGCAAACGAATTGAGAATCAAATGAAAAAAGTTTGCTCTAAATGAAACATTCTCTGAAACTATTTACAAGAATAAGAATTGGTATATTTGGAATTTCGAAATTTTTTTTGGATCAACATGTGAAGCCATATAGTCTCCTTCCAAATTTTTACTTTCTCTTACTTATATATATCTTATCCAGAGGCGTAACTAGCCTTTGGGGGTGTGGTGTGTTGGCGTGGGGTGATGGGGGTGGCGGGGAGGAGGGGTTTGTCAGAGAGATGATGGTGGGGGGTATGAGTTTAACACCCACCTCCTAACTAGCCTTTGAGGGCGGAGGGGGCGAAGCTCGACTGGGGCGCCGTTTTTCGTTCGACCTGTTTTTTTTTTTTTTT
The DNA here is from genome assembly GCA_023213315.1 of Euborellia annulipes. Lineage (NCBI taxonomy): Eukaryota > Metazoa > Arthropoda > Insecta > Dermaptera > Anisolabididae > Euborellia > Euborellia annulipes. The sequence continues at coordinate 36,575 of JAKCPI010010711.1, forward strand.
TTTTTTTTAAGTATTCGAATCTCGTTCGATCTTTTTTTGTAATTTTTCTCCGGATTTGTAATATAGAATGAATTTATTATGAAATTTCAAAAAAAAAAGCCGGAAAACCGGATGCGCGAGGGGCGCCAAGAGCATGATGCGCCTGGGGCGGGGGATGGGGGCGAGCATCCCCCTTCGCCCCCACCTGGATACGCTACTGATCTTATCTTCTTTATATATATAATTCTTCTGTACGTGTGTATGTCACTGAACTCCTCCTAAACGACTGAAGCGATTTTCGGAGATTCTTCTTCTATCAATTTTAATATTATAATCTCTAAATGTTCTTTGTTCTTGAACTCAAATAGAATTTCTGATAATATTTATAGAAATCCAAATAAATATCATCCTCTTGATTGGTATGAATTCCTCCGCTCTCTCACATTCACAAAATGTGAATTTGTACCATCAAACTGCTCTCCTGAAAATCCACCAAAGAGATCTGAACTCCCAGATATGCTATGCATTTGTAATGAGCAAGTTGAGAAAAGAATATTTAATTTCCATTCATTCATTTATTGCCAGAATGATTGAGGTATAAATGAAATAAAAACAGCAGCATAGTGGAAGCTTGTTTCATTCACGTTTGTCTCTCTGAATAAACTTCAAAATCTACAACAAAAAACTTTCTGAATGGCATTTGACTCGAGGATCAAATTTATTAGAATATATCGCCGTCCAATCTGAAAAATAAAAGAATTATTCGAAATTCAATCTGGAGGCATTTTAAATCCAATAATATTGAAAAATTTAAGTATTTGATAGGTGTGAAAAAAATTTAATTATAATGAAATTCTCTTTAGAGAATAAAAGAAAAATTTTTAAAGATTTTGATTTCGATCTCTAGCATAAAAAAAATCAAAGATTTCCCTTCTAATGGACTGTATGAGTTGTGATGTGACAGCCAACTTTGTGTCTTTTATTTTTATTATGTAGACTTTGAAGAATGAAAAGAAAAAAAAAAAAGAAAAAATTTTGCTTTTTCACCATCGCTGGCATAAAGCTGGAGCAGATCACCTCCTCTCACTTTTAGTTCTTCGATAATCAATTTTAATTTCTTTATTAAACGACCTAAAACAAAAAATAAAGAATTAATTTAGGATATTCAAGTTAATTTTAAGTTAGAGGTCAAATACATTTATTAATATTTACCTTTTAATAGCGAAAAAATTCAAACTTTTTTTTTGCTCTTCTTTCACACACATGGACTGGTGGCCAAAATGGCATACAAATGCCGAAGGCCAATAAATAAATAAATAAATAATTTCACACACATATTCAATTTAATTAAAAATAAACACAAAAATAATAAAGAAAAAAAAGCAAGAAAGTTTTGAGAGGGACGGCTCCATTCCGTTTAAATCACTTAAAAATAAACCCTACTTAAAATTATTTAGCTAGTAGTTCCATTAGCATCCCGCTCTTTAATCTGTAAAAGAACTCTGAAAAGATTAGAGAAATAACATCCTAAATGGACCCTGTTATGCAATGGTGTGTCAAAGACCAAAAAAATTCAAAATTGAGTTAAGCACGGAATATTGTTTGAAATGCTTTAATTAATAGTATTTTTTATGAACTATCCCGAGTCGAAATCGAACGCCTGGTTTGAGTCTCAACCTCAGAATCTAATTGTTGTCTAAAGTAGACCCAACAGAATCAAACTAGGATTTGAAAGCATGGTTTCTATGGAAATTTTATAGTCTGGTTTTGGTTCTAACAAGTCTGCTTATGTCCCCTTTGACATGTTTAGACTCAGACCAGGTATTCGAAATACTAGTTTAAGTCTACCAGATCTACTATTATGACCAGCAGTACTGAATGCTGGAATCCTAGTTTAGGCCTATGAATTCTCATTTAAAATTTGTTTATATACATATATACAGAGTGACAAAAAGTTCTGATAATTTTGTTAGATTAGCTAAGAGGTATGCTTTTGGTTTTTGGCAATGAGAAAAATATAACTTTTAGGGTGTTTCTTCAAATAGTTTCGAGACATTTAATAGCTACTTCACCGTTGATGAAGAGTCCTATTAAATGCCATCGAAATATTTGGAAAACACTCTAAAAGTCCTTTTTCTCAATGCCAAAAACAAGCATACCTCCTTGCTAATTTATACAATTTGGCACTCCACATTCGAATTTTTTTACTTTCTCTTACATCTATATATGTTATATATATGAGAGAGAAAGTATTGGATTCATGTCAAAAATTCGATGTCGAGATTTTGATGGATCTTCACGTTTTGCTCTTCATTTCGCTACAATTAAATTCTTAAATAAAAGGAAAATCAAATTGATCTTTAAATAAAATAATATTTTTTGTTTAAATATCAATTTTCTTTAATTTGAGAATAAGATAACATATCTTTAAAAAATTTTAAAAATTCCAAATGCTCTTCGTGTCGATTTCAATATTTCTGGAGATTCATTACTGAAATTGTTTTAAGAAAATATGGATGTAAAAATGAGTTTCCATCTCTAAAATAAATCACATTAATTTTTAACTTGACTGTATATGTAGGCCTATACCATCAGCTATCACATGTGGAAAAATATTTTTTCTTTTCAGTAAGAACTTCATTTAGTTATCTGGAAATGTGAAAAATATATAAATTAATTTTATAAATTTATAATCTTTTTAATTTGTCTTCTTACCTTTCAAAATGACATGAATGGCCAATGTTCCTTGTATTCATTTATTAATATTAAAATTAAAGTAGCTTCTTCAGGCCAATGTGTTTTTACAACTAAAATTTATAATGAATATAATTGAAAAATTAAACAGAATATAAGATTACATATATATAAAAAAATAAAAATAAAAAAATAACAGCTAACCTTATCATTTTGTTTTGGCTTGTTTTTATAACGTTGACCCTTAAATAAATAAAAATAATTAATAATAATAAAGAAAATTAATGAAAAAATGAAAATAAAACTTAAAACTTACTTCTTTTTATCGATAATAAATCCAAATATCCAAGGGATGAGAGAAAATAGCGACAGAATTAAAGGTGGTCATCTATTAAAGCTTTGGCGCTGAGATCGCACTGTTTTTAATTTTTACCCGAGAGAATTAGAAGGTTCAAACCAGTACTTCGAGTCAATTCTAACGCCTGGCTTGAACCTTTTAGTCCTCAATTGAAGACTGCAAGGTTCAAACCAGGCGTTCAAGTACTGTTTTGAACCTTCTAATTCTCCTGGCAGGTTTAGTAGGCTCAAGCCAGGCTTTCAATTTTGACTCAAATACTGGTTTGAACCTTCTAATTCTCCTGGTAGGTTTAGTAGGCTTTAACCAAATTTTTAATCCTATTAAATAACAAGGTTGAGGACTAAAGGTTCAAACCAGGCGTTCAAGTACTGGTTTGAATCTTCTAATTCCTGGTAGAATCAGTAGGCTTTCACAAAATTGTAAATAAATAACATCCCATTAAATAACAAGGAATTCAGGACTAAAAGGTTCAAACCAGGCGTTCGATTTCGACTCGGGATGTCCTAAAAAAAATTTATATTTAATGTTACTTGAACAATTGAAACAAAAATTATATATAATCCAATGAAAACAAAAAACTTTAATGTTGATTTTCTCAAAACTCGATGTTTGGTCTTTGACACACCATTGCATAACAGGGTCCAAATAATCCTGCAATCTAACTAAAATAGGCATTTAGGCCAAAATATTAAAAAAAATAACACACAATTTTGACAATCTCTTAGCTAGCTTTCTCGGCATATGCTAAATGTGTATGCAGGCCATAAATCCGGGAGTAGCTCGGATCGCCAGAAGAACTCGTGGACACTGGCAGGGAATTCATAACAGGGTCCAAATAATCCTGCAATCTAACTAAAATAGGCATTTAGGCCAAAATATTAAAAAAAATAACACACAATTTTGACAATCTCTTAGCTAGCTTTCTCGGCGCTTATGCTAAATGTGTATACAGGCCCTTAAATCCGGGAGTAGCCTCGAATCCGCCTCGAAGGACTCGTGGACACTGCGCAGGGAATTGTGTAGTCCTCTCACTCCCTCTCTCTGAAGGCAGAAGACACACCCGATGAGCGATTCTTCAGACTGTGATGAAAAAAATTAATCATATTTAGGAATTATAATTATCTTTATATATATATATATATATAGAAATATGCATAGCCATTTAAAAAGTCAGAATCCAGAACCATTTAATAAAGCAGAAGAAAAACCGAAATTCTTTTGTTCTTCGCTACTTGTAATAGAGGAAATATTTTATTTGTTTTGCTATTCATGTCTTTTATCGTTTAGTTTTGATTTTGAGAAGGACTCTGAATCGTACTATATATTTTTATTAATACATTATTTACCGAGGCTTGTGTGTTGTGTTTTTAGAAAGTAAAGCTGGATTCTGTTATAGAGTGAAAAAAAAAAAAAAAAAACTTGTAGGTTTTCTCGAAATTCAACTCTTTGAATTTGTTAAAAACGTATATATGAGCATATGAATTAGAATTGACAATATTTTAAATCTTTCTCACCATATGAAGATAAAACTGAGCTAAGGTGACACGGTGCTGTTAAATGGACTCGTTGCACAGCCGGTTCTGACCAAAAGATAAAAAAAAGATTTCCTCTCTCTCTCTCTCTCTCTGCATCTAAAGGCAATTTTCGAAATCTTCAGATGGACCCTCTTCAATCTGAAATAAATTATTTTTACAAGTTCTAAAAGAAGTAGGTATTTATTAATATAATATACATTTAATAAATAATCACCTTGGAAATAGGCTGGCTGAATTCACCCAGGAATTAAATATTTATTTCATTCGATTGTCTTGTAAGAAGGAACTTTTAATTCATAACTAAGAAATAAGATCTTCATTAAATGAAAATAATGTATCGGGCCTCCTCACCTCCCCTTTTAGCCCGCCGATCCACCCTCTTGGTTTTTATCTCTTGTTCAAGCATGTAAAGATTATTCTTTTTCCACCGGTGGGTCTCTTCATTGTTTTGGTCACCCATGGTGAGTGGTGAAGAAGTAATTCTGGTAGCAATGGCTGCACTATTCAACGATATGAGTAAATATACGAAGATTTTGAGTTTGTTCAATTATCACGTTTCATCGTTTACGTTCAATAAAATTCCCAAGGGTCCATATTGGGAGTGAACTAAAACCAGCAAATGTAGTTGTTTTTTTTTAAATAATATTCTTCTATTTAAACGTTGAAAAAACTAATCGTTTTGTAAATATGGAGATTTGAAACATGGATCTTCTGTATTTAGAGTACTAATCTTCATTTACATGTCGTTATCTGGGATTTTTTTATGAAAAACAAGTCGCTCATTTATTAGGTGAAAGTTTTGAAATGTCTGTGATCATATCTCGGTTTGTAGTTGAAATTGACATTAAAAGTTGAGGCTTAGAGCCTTTAAGATTAGGACCTGGAAGAGAAAAAATAGGATATTATTATTTATTATATAATTAATAGTTTGAAGGTGTTATTGAATAAATATTAGAGAGATTTCTTTAGAGTCACTTACATTATATTAATTCTTTTTAATAAAATTCCAAGAGATCTCTATTAATGATCTCTTTGAGAAATCTCAGATTTCTCTTATCAAATGCAGTTGATGAAATTTGGTGTCGTTAAATACGTAGAGCATCAACCTAAAAGATAGAAAAATAATAATTAGTTTATTTTGGATTTATTATTTGAAGTGAATTATCCTCGGGGTTTGGTGTAGGGGTTGGGAACCTATATCCAAAAGTCGCGGGTTGGACTAGGAGTCGTTTGGATACCAAATGGCTAAATAAGAATGCCTGACCCCCAATATATATATATTAATTAATAACGGATATGTAAAAGTCTTATATGGTGAGTGGAAAAGAGTGAGAAGTGTGTGTGAGTGTGAGAGTAATGAGAAATAAAAGGGGTAAAAAAAAAGTGAATTATATATATATTCTGTATTATATCAATAAATGAAATATTTACTTGAAGGATCCGCTTGGTTACACTCGCCGACGATGAAAGGCTCGCCGATCTGCCCCCACTGCCAAACCACCCCACAACTAAAACAAAAAGAGAAGAGAAAAATTAATACAAGTGATGATAAGTGAAAGAAATCAATGCATTCTATTAATATTGATAATTAACGTACCATGTAGACTGCTTCTTTGCGCCCAACGATGTCTTGATGTCTAACCTAATGCCCAACAGACTTATTCACGGCTCTTGATTGAATGTACAAGAGAGCAATGCGCAAGAGAACGCAAAGCACACGTTTATAAGTAAATAGAGAACTTTCTAATTACGAATAAACAAATGCTTTGAGTTTGAATTACGCATTGTTTTTGTGCATTCAAACAAGAGATATGAACAAGTCCATCCCTCTATGGCTCAGATGGCCATCTAACTCTTCAGTGTCGATCCTCTTCTTTCTTGAGACGAACGCGAAACGCGAAACACTCCCGAGAAAGCAGGTGAGCTTTCAATTCACATACAAATCGGAACGAATCGGGAAAACGCGCCCCAAAACCCCAAGGAAAGTTGAAAAGGAAAAGAAAGAAAGAACCTACAGGGTTATTCAATAGTAGATCAATTAATTTCTGCCCACCTACCTAATCAATAAATACTAGCGAGCTAAAGAGCAGAATTAATTGATCAAATGGAGACCGGAGTTAGGATGGGAGCCCGAGAAGTACAATACTTAAGATTTGGTTTGGTTGCTCATCTCAGTAAAAGAATGGCGTTGTTTCAAATGCCTGCTGAAAAAAAAAGAACCCTAATAGCTAACGACACATCCTAACCAGAAGTCCTAACATTTGAAGACATTAAACTCATTCGTTACTGAAACAACCAGCCCAAATCGTCAGCAAAGACTTCCAGAGGGCTCCAGAGAAAGAAGAAAAATTTCTTTCTCTCACAAATACGAAGCGATGGATAGAGGAATGAATTCTCTTAGTTCTCTTGGAAATTGGTTAAAAGTGAAATGACACTCTCCTGGGAGTCCCTGCCTAATTATGCGATATTCCTGAATATCGCAAACCTATTGGGGTAGAGAAACAAACAACGAACGACACCTATGCCAGTGTGAGATGCCAATGCACAATTCACCTCAATCCAAGAGAACGTCCGAGAACCCTTTGATGGCCTAAACCCCCTTAAATAAGAAGTCATCATGCATGCATAAGCGCAGAGATTTTTTTTTTTATTCGCCCTCCTAAATAGCTATTTTATATCCTATTTATAAAGAATTGTGTGTATTTAAATAGCTTAAAATTAAATGAACTTAAAGGTAAAGTAAGGAGAGATAGAAAAAAGATAGAGAGATAGACCCCAAATACACACAATCCTTTGCCTAATATCCTAATAGCTAAGCTCTAAAACATTTGAAACGTCTCATAGAAGATGTTGCTCCAGCGGTGAGAGAGAGATAGTTCCGTTGGATACACTTAATATTAAACCCTACTTACATTCACAAATAGTTGTACTTCCATTACCATCTCTCTCTTTCCCCTGAAAAAGAAACTCTGAAAAGATTAGAGAAATAACATCCTAAATAATCTAACAATCTAACTAAAATATGAAATTTAAGCCGGATTAAAAAAAAAAAAAATAAAAATTTTGAAAATCCCCTAGCTAGCTTACTCTGCGTTTATGCTAAATGAGTATACAAGCCTCAATATTCTGCAGGCGACCACGAACGAAGCACTCGTTGACACTGCGGCGCCGACTGAAGTGATGAAGTCCTCTGCACAAATCTTCCGTTGATAATCACTTTCACTGCACTCACTATCACAAGTTCTTTGCTTCTTATCACTGCATAAAACACATCGGATGGCCAAAACTCCAATCTGTAAATAAAGAAGATTCAATTAAGACACATAGTTTATAAACACAGATATCTAATAAAAGAGATTTGAAGGCGCATTGATTAAAAAATAAAAACAAACAAAAACTCTTATGTACAAAAAAAAACCCTTAATAGATTAATGAATAAAGCAATTTGTTTAAGTTCAGATAGCCGAAACGTTACCATAGTATATTTAAATTTATTTTGTGACAGAGCGAACTAAGAAGGCGGTGAAAGAAGTCTTGTTTATTAGTTTTTTGTATCGATTGTAACTGAAGTGTTGTTGTCCCTATTAATGTAATTAATTGACCTAAATAAATCAAGTTTTTTACAATTCTGTTCAGTCTATTACAATTGGCGCCCGAACTAAAAAAAAGGTATGTTTTCCGCAAATAAAATAATTAAATGGGATAATATTTACAATAAGTTATTGGCGAGTTTAGTACTTTTTACAACTTTTTCAGGGAAAATACTCCCTCATTTCCCTTTATTACCCTAAAAGAGGTGGCGGTAAGCCAATTTGATTGAGATATATGCCAAAATAACGAAAATTTTGAAGAAATACGAAAGCCACACTAAGCATTAAAAAATGTATTATTACTTACTTTTTTGGGTTTTTTCTTTCTCCATTGTAATTTAGATGACAAAAATCTTGCGCCTGACCTATTCTGATTGAGATAACTAGATAAATTAATTAAATAGAGTTGAAAAAAAAAGATTAATAATTTTAATGATAATTGTTTATTTTTATAAATATTGAACGATAAAGGAGCTAACTTCATATTGAATTAAGACTATTCACTGACTATTTAAAAAAAAAAAACCTTGAGTTTGCTATACATAAGAATATCAACTTTTTTAGCCACAATTATTATTTGAACTCTCTATATAGGCTACTATTAATATTATTATAAAAATTAATATTTTTTCTTTCATTTTCACTCTTGGCTACTGAGTCCATTTAGGGATTTATCGTCTTTATCGGAAGTTTCCAAATTCTTTGGGTCGGTTCTGTTTTAGATTAAAAAATATACATCCAGAATATTTTAAAGAAGTTGCAGGGATCCCTTGTCCGAGAGCCGCCGGAGGTGGCTCGAGACCTTCGGTTAATTAAGGTCGGTTCTGTTTTAGATTAAAAAATATACATCCACAATATTTTAAAGAAGGGATCCCTTGTCCGAGAGCCGCCGGAGGCGGCTCGAGACCTTCGGTTTTAAGTTCGGTTCTTTTATTTTTAGAAAAAAAATTCAAAACAACTAGGGAATTCTCGGCTTTGGGTCGGTTCGGCTCGGTTCGGTTCGGTTCGGCTCGGCTCAGTTCGGTTCGAAACCATCCAGTTAGAAGCGATTCGGTAGCTTTTAAAAATTTTCGGGACCGAAGGGATCCCTTGTCCGAGAGCCGCCGGAGGTGGCTCGAGACCTTCGGTTAATTAAGGTCGGTTCTGTTTTAGATTAAAAAATATACATCCACAATATTTTAAAGAAGGGATCCCTTGTCCGAGAGCCGCCGGAGGCGGCTCGAGACCTTCGGTTTTAAGTTCGGTTCTTTTATTTTTGAAAAAAATTCAAAACAACTAGGGAATTCTCGGCTTTTGGAGTTCGGCTCCGGCTCGGCTGTTCGGTTCGAACCATCAGTTAGAAGCGATGCTAAAAAAATTTTCGGGACCGAAGGGCCCGAAAATTTATTTTTAAGGGATACTGAATAGCTTCTAACTGGATGGTTTCGAACGAACGAGACGAGCCGAACCGATCGAAACCGAGCCGAACCGAACCGAAGTCGACACTAGTGACAAAACAACTTCAGGGGTCCCGACCTAATTGTTTCGGTCCTTCGGTTGAAGTTCGGTTTCCTTCGATTAAAAAAAAAATTAAAACAACTAGGGAATTCTCAGCCTTAGTGACAAAACAAATAGCGCGCGTAAATGAAAAGAACGAAAGAATCATGAATGTTGAGCTAATGTAAAAAAAAAAATATTCTTTGTTTTTTTTTTAATGATCATGAAGTTAGCTCCTTTATCTTTCATTATTAAAAAAAAAATAATAATAATAAACAATTATCATTAAAATTATTAATCTTTTTTTTTTACTCTATTTAATTAATTTATCTAGTTATCTCAATCAGAATAGGTCAGGCGCAAGATTTTTGTCATCTAAATTACAATGGAGAAAGAAAAAACCCAAAAAAGTAAGTAATAATACATTTTTTAATGCTTAGTGTGGCTTTCGTATTTCTTCAAAATTTTCGTTATTTTGGCATATATCTCAATCAAATTGGCTTACCGCCACCTCTTTTAGGGTAATAAAGGGAAATGAGGGAGTATTTTCCCTGAAAAAGTTGTAAAAAGTACTAAACTCGCCAATAACTTATTGTAAATTCCCTCCA
>JAKCPI010010712.1:0-68800 GCA_023213315.1 Euborellia annulipes
CAGGCATTCTTATTTAAGCCATTTGGTATCCAAACGACTGCCTAAGGTCCGAACCCGCGACTTTTGGTATATGAGGTTAGCACGCTAACCCCTACACCAAACCCCGAGGGCATAATTCACTTCAAATAATAAATCCAAAATAAACTAATTATTATTTTTCTATCTTTTAGGTTGATGCTCTACGTATTTAACGACACCAAATTTCATCAACTGCATTTGATAAGAGAAATCTGAGATTTCTCAAAGAGATCATTAATAGAGATCTCTTGGAATTTTATTAAAATGAATTAATATAATGTAAGTGACTCTAAAGAAATCTCTCTAATATTTATTCAATAACACCTTCAAACTATTAATTATATAATAAATAATAATATCCTATTTTTTCTCTTCCAGGTCCTAATCTTAAAGGCTCTAAGCATCAACTTTTAATGTCAATTTCAACTACAAACCGAGATATGATCACAGACATTTCAAAACTTTCACCTAATAAATGAGCGACTTGTTTTTCATAAAAAAAATCCCAGATAACGACATGTAAATGAAGATTAGTACTCTAAATACAGAGATTCCATGTTTCAATTCTCCATATTTACAAAACGATTAGTTTTTTCAACGTTTAAATAGAAGAATATTATTTAAAAAAAAACAACTACATTTGCTGGTTTTAGTTCACTTGTCAGATCTAATTCCAGCTTTGGGGGGCGGTCGTGTGAAGAGATAAATATGGACACTTGGGAATTTTATTGAATGTAAACGATGAAACGTGATAATTGAACAAACTCAAAATCTTCGTATATTTACTCATATCGTTGAATAGTGCAGCCATTGCTACCAGAATTACTTCTTCACCACTCACCATGGGTGACCAAAACAATGAAGAGACCCACCGGTGGAAAAAGAATAATCTTTACATGCTTGAACAAGAGATAAAAACCAAGAGGGTGGATCGGCGGGCTAAAAGGGGAGGTGAGGAGGCCCGATACATTATTTTCATTTAATGAAGATCTTATTTCTTAGTTATGAATTAAAAGTTCCTTCTTACAAGACAATCGAATGAAATAAATATTTAATTCATGGGTGAATTCAGCCAGCCTATTTCCAAGGTGATTATTTATTAAAGATGATTTAGGAAGCTGTCCAGGTGGTTTTTGCCATGAGGCCAGATAACGAATGTGTCGTCCACGTATCGTAACCAGCAGGTCGGTTTGTGTTGAGCGGTGTTTAATGCTTTGTTTTCAAAGTCTTCCATGAAAATATTGGCCAACACCGGTGAAAGAGGAGAGCCCATTGGTGCCCCTGGACCTGTTTGTAGAATTGGTTGTTGAAAGTGAAGTACGTGTTTGAGGTGCAGTGTTTGATTAATGAAATGGTTTCGGGTGGGATTCTGTGTTTTGTTTTTAGAATGTTTAAAGTTTCGTTGATCGGGATCTTGGTGAATAGGGATACAATGTCAAAACTAACCAACATGATGTCTGGAGATATTTGGAAGTCCTGTAGGCGGTAGTAGGACTTCCAAATATCTCCAGACATCATGTTGGTTAGTTTTGACATTGTATCCCTATTCACCAAGATCCCGATCAACGAAACTTTAAACATTCTAAAAACAAAACACAGAATCCCACCCGAAACCATTTCATTAATCAAACACTGCACCTCAAACACGTACTTCACTTTCAACAACCAATTCTACAAACAGGTCCAGGGGGCACCAATGGGCTCTCCTCTCTCACCGGTGTTGGCCAATATTTTCATGGAAGACTTTGAAAACAAAGCATTAAACACCGCTCAACACAAACCGACCTGCTGGTTACGATACGTGGACGACACATTCGTTATCTGGCCTCATGGCAAAAACCACCTGGACAGCTTCCTAAATCATCTAAATAGAATACATCCCCAGATCCAGTTCACATTAGAAATCGAGAAAGACTTCTCTCTCCCATTCTTAGACGTCCTGATCACCAAGAACTCAGACGAAGGTTTCTCACACACAGTATAGAGAAAACCAACCCACACAAATCGGTATCTAAATGCCGATTCCCACCATCACCCAGCACAATTAAACTCAGTAATACGCACCCTAGTAACACGATCCCTCAGACTAACCGACAATCAAAACCGACAAAATGAAATACACAAACTAACCGAGGCACTAACCCAAAACGGGTACAACAAACACCAGGTACTTAAACACATACACAATGAGGCAAAACCAAAACCACCAACACAAACTACAACAGAACCTGAAGATCCAAACACACACAAGGCATTTCTCCCATACATAAAAGGCATAACAGATAAAATTGGCCGCATTCTTCAAAAGAAAAACATAAAACCCATTTTCACCACACACCAAAAACTATCAAACCTAATAAGAAATCCAAAAGACACTATTCCAAACGAATCCCCCGGAGTCTACGAAATTCCTTGTGCCGAGTGTCATCGGTCATACATAGGCCAAACTAACAGAAGAGTTCAATTCAGGATTTACGAACACAAAATGGCACTAAGAAAACTAGACCCTCAGTCAGCAATAGTAAAACACCATAACGAAACAGGACACATTATGAACTTCGAACAAACAAAAACAATAGAACCAATAAACAACTTCCACTCCCGTATCACAAGAGAAGCCATAGAAATTTACAAAAGGCCTGAATGTCTAAACAAAAGAGACGACGCCCTCAATTTCCCAACAACATGGAAAACACTTATTCCTAAACTCCAAACCAAGGCTCACACAAATACAAAGACTTCACACACTCCAAAACTGTCCCGAAACAACAATATCACGTCCCCAAAACAAACACAAACAATCACAAACAAACGTAACATATCCAACAGCAAATCCATCTCAACAAACCAAGCCACGCCCCCAGACCAGGCCCAGCCAACCAGAGACAGGCACGTCACTCCCAAACCCACGCCCCCAGACCAAGCCCAGCCAACGAGAGACAGGCACGTCACTCCCAAAGCCACGCCCCCAGACCAGGCCCAGCCAATCAGAGACAGCCACGTGACTCCCAAAGCCACGCCCACATGCCCGGCAACAGGTATAAAAGGACCTGCCCCTCCGGCTCGCAGTCAGTTGCTCTCGGCCTGGGGAGTAGGCAGGTTGAGACCCCGGGAACCAAGAGCTAACACCCCGACTTGGGGAGTAGGCAGATTGAGGCCCCAAAGTCAACCCAAACCAAACACAAACCCGATTACACAGAACCAACCACTGTCCATTCCTCAGAGACAAACCCAGACCTCTGAGGCATCCACCAAACACACCATCAATACACCGACTTGGGGAGTAGGCAGATTGAGGCCCCGTAGTCAACCTAAACCGAACACAATTACACACACCCAACCTTCCTCCAGTTCTCAGAGACCAATCCACGCCTCTGAGTCATCCACCAAATTGACCTGGGGACCAGGAAGACTGCGACCCCGTAAACAACCCCCCTCCACCATTACCTCCTAACTTCCTTCTCTCTTGAAAATGGCTCCAAAAGGAGAGCCGAAACGTCGAGTAAATCTCAGCACCCCACGCGACTTAACCCGAGAAAACTTGTCTTCGCATATATATATATATATATATATATATATAATTATAATTCCTAAATATGATTAATTTTTTTCATCACAGTCTGAAGAATCTCTCATCGGGTTTGTCTTCTGCCTTCAGAGAGAGGGAGTGAGAGGACTACACAATTCCCTGCGCAGTGTCCACGAGTTCTTCGAGGCGGATTCGAGGCTACTCCCGGATTTAAGGGCCTGTATACACATTTAGCATAAGCGCCGAGTAAGCTAGCTAAGAGATTGTCAAAAAAATTGTGTGTTATTTTTTTTAATATTTTGGCCTAAATGTCTATTTTAGTTAGATTGCAGGATTATTTAGGATGTTATTTCTCTAATCTTTTCAGAGTTCTTTTACAGATTAAAGAGAGGTATGGTAATGGAACTACATCAGCTAAATAATTGTAAGTAGGGTTTATTTTTAAGTGATTTAAACGGAATGGAGCCGTCCCTCTCAAAACTTTCTTGCTCTTTTTTTCTTTATTATTTTTAATTAAGTGAATATATGTGTGAAAGAAGAGCAAAAAAAACTTTGAATTTTTTCGCTATTAAAAGGTAAATACAGTAGAGTCCCGGTAATCCGAACCTCGCTAATCCGAACTTCCGGTTAATCCGAACTCTTTTTGCGCACGATTTTTTTTTTTTTTTTTTTTTAAGAGGAATATAAATGAAAATTAGACATTAAAGGAACTTTATTTTATTAAAAAATACCTCCCCGCCTTCCTCTCCGCCGATCACTCCTCAATACGGCCAGTTCTAAATAACCACGTTCACACATCACGCAAATTAATGAGTTTCTTTTTCTCTTAATTAAAGGTAAAAAAATATAAATATTATGAAATATTTATTTAGAGTTTAATATCACCGACAAGTTTCACGGTTTACAACGTAATAAATACGACTTGATTATCAAAATTAACTAATTCAAGCTTACAATTCCGGTTAATCCGAACTTCCCGATAATCCGAACGACCCTCGGTCCCAATTAGTTCGGATTAACGGGACTCTACTGTATCAATAAATGCATTTGACCTCTAACTTAAAATTCACTTGAATATCTTAAACTAATTCTTTATTTTTTTGTTTTAGGTCGTTTAATAAAGAAATTAAAATTGATTATCGAAGAACTAAAAGTGAGAGGAGGTGATGTGCACCAGCTTTATGCCAATGATGGTGAAAAAGCAAAATTTTTTCTTTTTTTCCTTTTTCATTCTTCAAAGTCTACATACGAAAAATAAAAGACACAAAGTTGAATGACACATCATATCTCATACAGTCTATTAGAAAAGAAATCTATATAATTAGATATTACTTCATGTACCCGAAAAAAGATATAAGGGTGTGCCGCCGGGAGTCGAACCACGGATCCACCGGTTCGACTCCCGGCACACCCTTATATCTTTTTTCGGGTACATGAAGTATTATCTAATTATATAAATCTCCGTTTCGCGGCTTACCTACGCGATGTATGTAATATCTTAAATATTATATATAATTTCTTATTTAGAAAAGAAATCTTTTATTTGCTTTATGCAAGAGATCGTAATCAAAATCTTTTAATTTTTTTATTTTATTCTCTAATGCAGTGGTTCCCAACCTTTTGAAGTTCACGGCACCTTTGGGAATAATATTAAACACCAGGGGCACCCTTCCTTGAATTAAAAAAAAAATTAAGGGTGAATAAATAGATCCAGAGCTAGTATTCGGATTATATCCCTCCGCTATAGGCTATCCACCAGGCTGCCCCTATCTTCATCAAAAAAATTAACTTTTATATGTATACCACCACTACATTAAACAAAAATAATACGAAAGGATGTGGAGTGCCAAGTGGTATTTATTTAATTTACTATAATTGAATACGGAAAAAATAGTTAAATTATTTCTTTATTTAAAATACAAAATTTAATTATATTACACTTATTTGAAACAGGACAATTGCTTTTTAGCAGTAGCGTAACTAGGTGGGGGCGAAGGGGGGCGCCTGCCCCCTCCGCCCCAGGCCCTTCAAGCCTCTGGCGCCCCTCGTTACAGACATAGGCACCCTAGGGCATCTATAATATAGCCCAGGGACGGTGATTTTATCATATTCTTTCGATAGATTGTTCAAAAAATTGTTATATTTCTTTAAAATTATATTACAACTTAAAAAACGGCGCCCTAGTTGAGCTTCGCCCCTCTTCGCCCTCAAAGGCTAGTTACGCCGCTGCTTTTTAGGTATATGTTTCTATATCCCTCTGAAATATCGCAGAAGGAGCTTTATGTAAAGAAGAAGCCTTTAAATTATTTTTGCCAATTACTATATGATACTTATATAAAGGTTTATCTTCCTCATTTCTTTCTTTAGAAATTGGATGTTTTATAAGACTTGAAGGTCTATTTCTACCACCAACCAAAGCTCCTGATATTACGTTCATTGTACTTGATTCTTCAGAAGAATTTGTTTCATCATTTGATAATTCATTATCGATTTCTTCAAATTCTTTTTCTTCATTTGGAGATAATTCAATATTCTCTTTCTCTAAAGGAATTGTGTTATTTTCTAGTGGAGTTGTAGAAATAGAAATAGTAGTTGAAGCACTGGCGAGATCATATTTATCTTGTTCTTGATTTGTTTCTGTTGTATTATTCTTTTGAGATTCTGTAATTTTAGAATTTGATATTGTAGTAGTTTCTTCCTCTTGAGGTATATTTTCTTCATCTGCTTCAGTACTGAAATTATTTTCCAAAGGTGGCATAGTCATTTGTTGTTTAGGGGTACTTTCATTTGTAACTACCTCTTTTTCCTTTGTTTCTTTATTTACTTGGGGTTGAGAATTATTATTTGGAGGTCTAGTGGGCAATCCTAGATATGAGGATACTTCTTGAGTAGTTGTTTCTATATTTGATGGAGGCGTTGGACTTGGGAATGTTTGCATTGGATTATTTGATGGAGTAATGTAACTTGATGGAATTGTTCCTGTTCCAAAAGAGGGTTTGTTTGTAATATCAAATCCAGAGGAATTGTTAGATCCACTATAAGGGTATGAATTATCCGACAAATGATTCATATTATCATTGTCATTAATATCATCTTCTTCATCGTAGATATCTGGGTCGTAATTGTAATTGGCTGAAAAATAATATGAGATCAGTATGTTTATTATAATAATGAACTTAAAATTTTAGTGAAAGCAGGGGTAAAAAAATCATAAAAGAATTACAGTGGAGAATTGGAGATATCAGCCAAATTGGGATTGTCTAAGTTAATAAAACTCCAGGATAAGACGTTTCGGCCTGAATTTATTTGGCCATCTTCAGTTATCGGGAATTAGGGAATTATACACATAGTGCAAATGCACATGTGATCAAACCAGGACTCGTCAATAATAAAATATATTTGCTTCATACAAAATTCTATGGTTCCTGTGCCCAAGCTCAAAGATAATTATTATCTCTGAGAATTTTGTATGAAGCAAATATATTTTATTATTGACGAGTCCTGGTTTGATCACATGTGCACTTGCACTATGTGTATAATTCCCGATAACTGAAGATGGCCAAATAAATTCAGGCCGAAACGTCTTATCCTGGGAGTTTTATTAACCTGGACAATCCCAATTTGGTTGATATCTCCAATTCTCCACTGTAATCACATCACAGCCACAACCTCAAAAGCAATCATAAAAGAATACTAGCAAAATGCTACTAATTCTCTATGATTTTCTTTATCTTCTTCTCCTATTCCTCGTAGCCAGTGGCGTAACGAGGATATGAAACGCTTGTGGCAAGTGTCTAACTTGCTTACCATTTTAGTGCCAAGCCCCATCTTTCTAAAGTTTTTTTTTTTTAAACACAAATTTTTTTCTCACTCACTCAGTCTTTTCGGCAACTCAAGCCATATAAGACTTTGACGGTATCTGTTGTTAATTAATATACATATGGAGAATCCAGGCATTCTTATTTAAGCCATTTGGTATTCCTGTGGTCCGAACCCGCGACTTTTGGTATACGAGTCTAGCACGCTAACCCATACACCAAGCCCGAGGGCCTTTCTAAAATTGTTGCGCTCCCTATTTCTTTTTTAAAAAAAAACATTCACACTTTTTTCTCATTCACACTCACACTCACACACACATTCACACTGTCTTTTCGGCAGCTCAGGCCATATAAGACATTTACGATAACCGTTATTTATGAATTTATATATATTAGGGTCCAGGCATTTTTATTTAAGCCATCTGGTATCCAGATGGCTTAAATAAAATCATCGGACTGCCTGTGCGCTCCCTATTTAATGAAGTATATAATTTTTCTAAAATAATAAAGTGATATTTCAAATTCTAAATTGCCACCCTGAATAATCAATCCCCCCCCCCCCTCATGCGTTGGTCCGAGTGGAGTAAATAACTTCCATAAATAATCAACGTGATAGACACAGATAAAGTATAATAGTGGCTGTGCCGTCAGCGCCCACTCTAGGGGATACAGAATTTTGGCTATAAGTTGTGTTAATATTGAATAAAAAATTTTGTATATATATATAATTTGAATAGAAAAATAAATTTTTTTGTTAAATATTTTTTAAAATAATGAAAATGGGGGCGACATTCTTGTTCCTGCGGGGGGCACCAATCAAGTAGTTACGCCACTGTGTTTTAGCTAATATGCCACACCCTCGTTACAGCCTTGTTAGTAGCATATGATTGATCATCATAGATCTTAGGGTCTATTGTAACCAGTTCCAAAAAATATAAATTGCTATATCTATTTTGTTTTATCTTTTTAACTTTATTCTTATCAATCAATGCTTAATTATCATCATCAGTCCCTTACTACCATTTGTTCATGTTACCTATATCCTGAGATTGAGTTTGGCGCTGAGATGTATTGGTGGGGTGCATGATTTCAATATCAAGCTCAAATTCGCCATTTCCCAAAGTGGCTGTAATAACCAAGCTGTTTAAAGAGGAAACCACTTGTGGAAGTTCAGGTGCTGTTTGACAAGCTCTAAAAAAATTATCAATGATGATTATTAATCTTAAAAAATAATTTATAAAATGTTTATTTATCATAAATCAAATTGAAATATTTATAATCAGGGTCGCCAAGAGTGCTGTGTCAGGTCTAGATATTAATTAATTCTGGCCCTTTAAATTTTAAATCCGAATATATATGCGCTTCAGAGGAAAAAAAATTTTTTATATTTTTTTTCCATGACCAATTAAGATATCCCCCACCCCGCCTGCAGCCCTGTTTATAATATAATTTGGGAGGTCATTTTATAAACTATATCGATAGAAAATACTTACGCAATTTGTAAATTCATTTCTCCTCCCACAGTGACATCATAAATACGAATTGCTCCATCGAAGCAATGATTTGGATCCTGACGAGCTTCAAAAATCCATCTATTCGCACCTCCAATTATAAATTTATTCAATGTTGCTATGATTCTAGTTTCACGTGGCGATTCCAAGGTAAAAACACATTCCACTATAAAAAAAAAATATTTCAATTGAAATATAAAATTAAATTCTGGACCATTGATCTCTTCTTTAATTTTTTTAAATATTTCAATCATTTTTATTGAAAAGAAGAATATATGCAAATTTGTATTATAATTTTGTATGAACATTAACAATTTATCGTCCTGAAGATGGGAGCGATGCGTTCCCGAAACGTCGACGATATTTAAATAAAGTTTTTGTTCTTTGCTGTTGCCTTCATGTACCTGTACCTGTTCATTTTTATTGAATAAGATAATCCTATGACAAGGTTCTGGGTGTAAAAGATAGACATAAATAGGAAAATTTGGATCATTGATTCTCAATCACGTTTCTAGTGATCCGCCAAAACTAAAAGCGTAAAATTATTACAGTAGAAACAAAAGCAATTCGCAATAGCGCGGCCCCTTTAATTTAGCTTTTCCTTTTTGTAATAACTTATTAGATTTGTATTTTAGTATAAATGTATAGATTCTGTGACCAGAAAGGGGGTGAGGTTCGGGACGATTAACGCACACTCCCTCCAAATGAATAAATTTTAAAGAATATAATATTAATCTATAATTTCTATAGCTTATAACATGGAACATTTCGAGACATGCATTGAATGAGGAGATGTTAACAAAAAAAGCCTTGAATAGATTTAATTGGAGGGGGCGGAGAGCATTCACTTACGTAAGATAGTTAAGGGCTAGGTATCGCATTTGCTTCTGAGTCGGGTTTCGGGTCATCCGGGACGATTTCCGCACCCTCCCTCCAAATGCTCCCCTCTATTTTTCTAAGAAAAATGTCATATTTTTTGGCAACAGAAAAAGATAATTTTTGGAAAAAGCAACAGATAGGAAAGGAGGGTATTTCCCCAAATCACTCTATTTAATTGGGAGACAAAGAATAGGATTATACTATTAAGGAGAAATCAAAAAATTTTGATTTATCGAATTAAGGTTTAAAACTTTTTAAATATCGATTGAATCCCCCTCTTGTCAAGGGTATATAAGTAGGCCTATATTTCCAAATTATTTGTTTATTTTTTTCGAGCTCAAAAAATAATTAAAATAAATTACCAGTTGGATGAATTAACTGAGCAGCCCAATTAAATCCTTGATCCATTTGTGCAAGTAGTGAACCATTGTAATAAAAAACATGCCGAGAACTAAGTAAATGAACAGAAAAACAAGGAACTAACGGAATTCTATTTCTTTCCATCTGAGAATTGACTAAAATAAAATTAATTATATTTATACACAGCACTTTAATGATCATCATTGGATGCATGTTTTCGAATAACTGTTTTGTATTCGCAGAGAAATTTCAATTTGGGCCCGTATACTCGTCGGTTTATGCGGGTTTCTTGCAAAAGTAACATCAATTCACTTTCTCTTCTAGATTTGAATGAACCAAATTACAAACTTTCCTATCATTTTCATTAGCAATAAGATGATTCTTTCAATTGTAATGTTGAAATCTTGAAAAACTCAATCGAAATCGAAACTAATTGTTTTTTTGAATTGCTAAATTAGTATGAAATGTTATAATAATGATTATATTTTAATCTTGGCCTCTGGATAACACCCCCTGTGGGGAAGGGGGGGGGGATTATCTACCAAAACTTTTCATTGGCACATGGTGAATGATAATTAAAATCGAAAATCACTCCATTTACACTGTTCGTCAAAAAAAACGCAACACTTTGTTTCCTTTTAAAAATATTCTAATCGATCTTAATGATAATGTAATTTATTAATAATTTAATATGAAATAATGTATAAGCTCCTATATTTATCACGAATGTGTTTATTAAATCTTTTGTGGTTTGAATTATTATTATTAGTGGAATTTTTAATTATAGACCACATTTTTGTATTAATTATTTATTAAAAATATAAATACTGTACAACGTTTCGACTGCTTATTCTACAGCCGTTCTCAAGTACTGTGCAAGTTCATTTGAGTCCGTGCAAGTGCACAGTACTTGAGAACGGAGAATAATAATCTCCTAATAAATATACATTTCTAATTAAATTTTAACATAAATCCATATCATTTTAATAAATAATTAAAATTTAAATAAAACAAAGACAAAATTGTCCTAATTTTTTTTTATTAACGCTAAATTTCTAAATTGTTAAAATAATCTTTCTATTTCAGTTTTTCTCTATTTTATTGGAAATTCTTATAAAAACAAAATTTTTAATTAATATTTAACAAAACATATCGAGATTATGTTGATTTGTCCCTTAAATTGAAAATCAACATATTTGTCTTTGTTTTATTTAAATTGTAATTATTTATTAAAATGATTTGTATTTGTATTAAATTTACTTAGAAATATTTCAATTATATGTTTCTTAAATTAGTATCATTAAGGTAGATTAGGATAAGAAGGAACAAAATTTTACATTTTTTTTTTGATGCGCGGTGTATTTATTATATTATTAACTGATATAAACAAAGAAAATTTCTATTGTTGGAGTCCAATTAAGGTGCAAAAATTTTAATTCGATTCTGGGAGCCTGAGGTATTTTCTTTGTTTATATGAGTTAACAAATAATACCTAATGGTTGTTTGTATTAATAATTTTGGCTGTAATGTAGAGATGGAGATATCAGAGGGATCCTCCAGACTCAATAAAAGTTTTCTGCGTCCAAGATGATTAGTCTGTCTTCATTAAGTTCCTAATTAATTATAAAATATATAGGTAACAATAAAAAGAAAAAAAAAATTATTACAATAAAATACATTTATTATTTAATATAGTCTCTATTTTTATTTAACAAGGCATTCATGATATACATAACTATTTATATAAATATAATTTATTCTGCTGGGACAGCTTTGGTGTAATTTAAAAAATATAATAATAACATTTTTTAAATATACAATATATAGAAAGAACAAGGCATAGTTGCTTTATAATCACGATTCTTTTTTTTTTAAATACTGCCGTATGGACATTTTGTAAAAAAAAATAGCTGCATTTCTTCACAACTTCACGCTTTTTTTTTTTTTTTAATTAATGCATTTTTAAAGTATAACAATGGCTATAATATTAATGTTATGATGTGAGATTATGTTTAGAGATGATATCTGTCTCGATGAAATTTTAAAATGATATTTTCTAGACAGATATTAATGTTAAGTTAATAAAAGAGTTGAGACCCATAACCATGCAAAAGCATTGGTATGATCGTTTCTGTACAATTATATATATATATATTATTTTTATAAAAACCCGAATGGACGAAATTAGTTACCCCCTCTTGGAGAGTATTGTTAATATGACAATAAAATCTCAGAAAGAAAAACATTTCACATGAAATGTTTAGTAGCTTTAATGTTTGTTTTTAGTGTATACAGGCTTTAAATAGTTTCTTATTAATGCCTGGAATCACTAGTGTGGAAAGACAAATAATCAACGAGAGAACAGGTGAATTTAAGTGTTTAGTTTTTTCGCATAAGACTGCGCACTTTATTTACACATCTGTCCACAAAACTAGGCCTTCTCTCTTCGTTGGTGGGTTGTGGTATTGAATGTAATTGAATACCGGTGTTTTTTTGACAGAGCACTTCCTCGCTTGTGGGTGTAATAGTTTCGGTGGGAGATGTTGGGCTTGTTGTCCCGGAGGACAGTGGCGAGGAGCGTCTGGGTGGCGGCGGCGGCGGTTGTGATGGAGACAACCTCTTTGACGGCCTGGGGCTAGGTGGAGGTAATCCAGCTCGTCCTCTGGCCCAAGGCATTCGTGGAAGTCGTCTGGCCAACCTGAAAATTAATAATAATTGCAATAAATAAAGACTCGATAAAATCAGATACAAACATTTTTTAAAGCACACTTTTTTGACTATAGCCCTATACGGGGTTTTAAAATTTTCGAGACTCATCTTATGAAAAAAAAAATTTATTTACAAAAAAAATTTTATTTTTTAATAAAAATCAAGTTATTTGTTTGTTTTTTTCATACACAAAAATTGTAAAATAATTATATAAGAATAATATAAGTAATAAAAAAATTAACCCTAAATAATTTGTTAATAAATTGCCAGTTTATCATTTTAAAGAAGAACTTGTTCTTATAAGGTCTTTATCATCTTGTACTTTTCTTTAATGCTGTATAAGTAAATAATTAAAAAATTTATAATATAATAAATAAATAAATTGAATGTATAAATACATGTGTATAATAATTCACTGGATATCTTTTGCAAATTTCTTTGATTCCAACAACTTTCAAAGCTTCAACTCCCAAATCCAAAGTTTTCTTTTATTCAATGGTAATCTTGAAAACACACGGGTGTGCTACATCAATCGTTGAGTATAATACAATTTAGATCAGTTTGATTACGTATATCTATACATTGGCGTAGCCAGAAATTTTTGATGGGGGGGGGGGATCAAGAAATTTTTTTCAAAAATTTAAGATTATTTTAGGGTATTTATAAATTACACTAGTCGACAAGGTTTTTTTCACAAGAAATCTGATAAGTGAACTTAGTACATTTTTTCATTCTGAATTCAGATATGTAGTTAGAATTTTCCATCAGGCACAGTTTTAGAGATATAGAGCAAAATAGATTTTAGTCGAAAATGGGCTCTAAAACGGCTTTTATTTAGAAAATTCAAATTATTTTTAACGCGACACCCCGTCAAAATATGCAGATAGTTAGAATACATATAAATTTTCATCCCAATCGGAGGTCATTTAGACGTGCCGCAAACGGCTTAAAGTTTTAAAAAAATCGAAATTTTTAAGATTTTTTTGCTTTGGTCACCCCTAATACAATTTTAGATATCCCTGAATGCAAAAAACATATATTTACGATATTCTATAGTTCTTTGGCTTTCTAAAAAGCATTCATTCGTAAATTCTGTTAATTATTAACGAAATTATTAATAAAAACGTGAGCAAAGAAAAAACACAAGTACACTCACTGGTCGAAAAAAATGGACTTCAATTGAATTAAAAAGCGAACCCTATCTACGAGAAGCTAATGTATCCTCTTGTAGAGGGGCACTAACTTTATTATATATTATTAAAAAAATATCTTTTTGAATCTGATATCCTTATTTATACTTCTAAAAGAACAAGAGGTCCATTTTTTCGTCCAGTGAGTGTACTTGTGTTTTTTCTTTGCTCGCGTTTTTATTAATAATTTCGTTAATAATTAACAGAATTTTACGAATGAATGCTTTTTAGAAAGCCAAAGAACTATAGAATATTGTAAATATATGTTTTTTGCATTCAGGGATATCTAAAATTGTATTAGGGGTGACCAAAGCAAAAAAAATCTTAAAAATTTCGATTTTTTAAAACTTTAAGCCGTTTGCGGCACGTCTAAATGACCTCCGATTGGGATGAAAATTTATATGTATTCTAACTATCTGCATATTTTGACGGGGTGTCGCGTTAAAAATAATTTGTTCATGGGGGGGGGGGTTTGAACCCCAAACCCCCCTGGCTACGCCTATGTATCTATATATAATAATAGCGCGGAGTGTTTGTCTGTCACGCTCTGTTTGGCTAACTTTCCGTTGGAATTTTTAAACGAAATTTTGCAGGCTTATAGAGGACGTTACGGAGAGTCCAGGAAAAATACTCGGGTCCCGAAATATCTATTACTTTTTGAGTTATTAATTCCTAAAGTTACGATTTCTCCCATAGGAAATGTTTAGAGAAATATTTAAGGATTCTTTGCATTTATGTATTCCCTCCGGCTGAACGTAAGCAGGCATTGGATTGGAATAGTAATCATAATTAAGAAAAGTTGGGGTTTAGAGGGTGGTGCAGGCTATAAAGGGCAAAATTTCTTAAGCCCTCAGGTCTTGGTGAGGTAGCGTGCTGGCCTTTATACACAAGTATTGCGAGAGTTCCTTCCCGTCTCAAGTTATAATTTATTTCAATTGAGATTGGCTACCAATCCAGGTGAAATAAATGGAGGGATATAATAGACGCGGGGTCTAGAAAGCCTCTAGCTGCCGAAAAACATCTTAAATGAAATAAATAGATCTAAAAAAGAAAGGCGAGGGTCCCATAAGGAAATGTGCCCGAGCCAGCTATTTGAGGTTCATTTGCAAGATTCCCTCCGGCTAGGCGTTACTAATCTATTAAAATACATTTTTCACGAATTGGATTACATTTGTTTATTTTGCAATAAATTTTAGTATTAAATTTAACGAAATATATAAACAATTAGGACCCGCATCTTTGGCTTTATATATAATGAATTGACTTCAAAAGAGAAGTTGAGAAATACTCAATATAGGCCTATATAATGATTATTTCTTTTTCACCTGTCAGCATGAGCTGGCCTCACTGCGCCGCCGCCTGCTAGTCAATCTCCTCGATCCTTATCACTCCCTTTGCTGCTGTCGCTGCTCACCATCCTCTGGTATTGAGGCTGTTGCCGTGATAAAGATCCTGGAGTGCCTGGAGTTGCATCTCCTGCTCCCGGGCCTCCGGGTGTTTTCGCTGTTGAACTGGTAACTCCTTGCCTAATATTGAGTTCTCCTCTCATAAACCTTTCTAGTTTATCTACACAGGCATCTTGATAGTCATGTATCCATCTAGGAAAAATTATAAAATAAAAATATAACTCCAATACAGTATAATAAAAAATTCTGATTTTGTAATAATATAATTTTTAGTCGAGGCAAGTGGCTAAGCTGCGGATTTCGGATCTGAAGTTTCAATAGTACTTGGGCTCGAGTCCAGCATGCGGCAAATTATTCAACTTTGCCTAAGACTTTATTGGCTAGAAAAGTGGGAGTGAGAGGAGATAATCTTGCCCCCAATAATAGGTACAATGAGGGTTAATATTAAGTCCCACCCATGCATTTTCTACTTGTGATTATTTCATTGTTTTTAAAAAAAATATTATATATTTTTTAATGGAAACTTTCATTGTTCAAACCTAGAAAATTTCCAAAAAAGATATTCATTTTATTTTATAAAAACAATGAAATAATCACAAGTAGAAAACACATGGGTGGGACTTGATATTGACCCTCTGTACAAAGAGCCAAATTTGTGGACGCCTAAGTGCCCTACCTAAGTTGGCCGAGTAAATAGGGAAGGAGTAAATCCTGCCTTGGAGGGCGACTTTTAACGTGAATCCGGGGCCTGCCAAGAGGCCTGGAAGAAGCAACTTCTCACCCAATATAAAATTTTACTATTTTGACTTGATAAAATTATTTGTTTTCAATTATAGAGGCATGGAATGGCATATTTAGCTAAAATATATATGATTATCAATATGGTCTTTCGAACTGAAAGGCAAAAAAAAAAGATATTTGGAAAATCAACATACCGTACTCCATTGAAATGGCAGACAGCTCTCATATCTTCAGGTAATTCTTCAGGCTCTGGCCAGGTGAAATTGTCAATAATAGGAATAATATTACAATTTGATTGAAGTGCGGCAACAATTTCCTGAAATAAATAAAATGTTAATACTACGGTATGCAATATATATAGAAGAAGCCAAAAGATATTTCATAACAGCAATAATTTTTTAAATCTATTTAATCTGCGTTGATATATATAATTATCACTTACCCTATGTACCCAATCCTTGCATTCTGTATCTGCAATACATCGTTCAAGAGCTCTTGGAGTTAATACAAGTAAGAAATGCCGGGCTGTTCGAATGCTTTGCAACAAATTATTGTCAAATTTTCCTGCCTCTAGCCTTTCGACGTCAATAAACACAGTAAAGCCTCGAAGTTGAAGATGAACTTTCAATAAACTACAAATAAATAAATAAATAATTATTTAAACAATCAAAGTAATAATATAAAATTTATATCATTCTCATATATACTACAAAATCCGTTAAATGTTCTTATTTACAGAAGAGACAATAATAACTTCGCGGACAGTAAATATAAACTAATCACAGAATGTAAATAATCCGCAATTTATGTGCTGAGTTAGTATCAAGTGATGTGGATAATAAATCGCTTTTATACCCACAAAGGGACCCCACGGGTGGTGGTTGGGTACCCAATTTTTTTTAAACTCCTAGGATTTGAAGGAGAGTATCCTGACATCAATTTCCTAAAGCACACACACATTCACATAGTCTTTTCGGCAACTTAGACCATATAAGACTTTATACGATAACCGTTATTATGAATAATATATATATTGAGGTCCAGGCATTCTTTTTTAAGCGATTTGGTATCCAAAAGGCTTTTCCTAAAGCAGTTCTTAAAAACACTCGACTTAATTTCCGAGTTCTATAAGTTCTGATAATTTTGTTTTATATCAACAGTGCCTGATAGCCGAGAGCGCAAGTGCAACAGTATTGTAAACAAGGAGCCGCTGGTTCGATTTTTTAATTTTATTCTATATCCGTATATACAGTATCTCTCATATTAACTTTTTTATAATTGAAATACTAATTAACAAATATTTTTTCAACATAAATTAACATATAAATGTGGGATTGTACAATTTTTCATCTAAAATTCTTTAATATAGGAAGGCTTATTTGTTTTTGGCCAAGTTGGTAGTGGCTTATTAAAACAATATATGGTATATTATTTAGATTTTATTTTTTGCTGCAACTGTAGCTAGCAGTTTCGATGGCTCCCACCATCATCTTCAGGCCTAAATAATATACCATATATTGTTTTAATAAGCCACTACCAACTTGGCCAAAAACAAATAAACCTTCCTATATTAAAGAATAAATTAACATCTTTTATTTTTAACCTGCGACTATTGAACTTACGCTCTCGGCTATCAGGCACTGTTAATATAAAACAAAATTATCCGAATTTATAGAACTCGGAAATCTTCAAAGTCGATTATCTCGAGTGTTTTTTAGGAGTGCATCGTACTGCTTTAGAAAATTGATGTCGAAATACTCACCTTCAAATCCTATGAGTTTAAAAAAAATCGGGGACCCACCACCCTTGTCAGTTTTGCAACCTTTGGATAATGAGTTGATGATTAAAGACCATTTACTTCCGTATTTATCAAATCTTGACATTAATAAAATATCAAATTTTCAGATTTTGTAGATATAATGGGAAGAAATAAAATACCTAGCCAATTGAGATCCATTTGATCGTCTATAACTGACAAATACATCCAATGATTTATCAATATCTTCTTGTCTTGAACCAGCCAAATCACTTTCTTTTACTACAAAATAAATATTAATGAGTATTTATTAAGTTCAAAACAAAAAAGAAAACAAAGTAATTATTGACTTACCACGGATACTTTCTAAAATACGAAGTCGATGAATGCTATTAGGAATTCCACATTCATGCAGTAATTGATCCTCGGACAATCTCCGGAGAGAATCCATATCCACGCCAGCATTAAGCATTGAATATGTATATATGCTAAATTCCGGCGCAATACCCTGAAGGAACATATTTAAATTGCCAATATCTCGGCTGCTATAGTCGGCCATTTTCTTCAAATTTTGTAATTCTCTTGTAAATCTTTTAAAAAGAATTATATATAATTAGAAAAATGTTATTTTTTATAATTTAAATATCTAATTTGTATATTTACCTTCGTCTTCGAATACCATTTGTTATTCCAATGTCTTCTCTTAAATTGTCTTCGGTTAATTGAAGAAGAAGGTCTCCGTCTACTCTACTATCAACGAAATTTGAAGCATATTCAGGAAACCCAATCTGAAAATATTAATTAATTATTAATTAACAAATATATAAGATAAAAAAATTAATAAGAAATCATTTTTTTAAATTTAGAACCTTTCCTAAATCAGAAGTGAAAATATTAATACAAAATAATAGATGCGAAATGCTTCGTTTTTAGTTGTAAAAAATATTTGATAATTTTAAGAATTATAAACAAAAAAATATTCGGGAATGACTCCTCCAAAACTTTCTTCTATATTCTTTTGGAATTACGTAGGGTATGTGAACACGAATGTATAAAAACGCAAGCAATGAGATCGATGAAATTTGGTATATGCTCCTTACACTAAAATTGTAGATTTCTATCAACTTTTGGAGTAAATACATCACCTGGATGTAGTACTTTATCTAATAAGTTTTTTCAAAAATTTTGAAATTTTCAACTCTTTTCCCATATTTATGATAAATTAATATATTTTAAAACGTTTTTATTCTTTGACATTTTTTTGGAAAAACTGAATAGTCTTTAAAATTATTAACGAAGAAAAATACATTTTTCGTTAATTTTGAAAAAAAAAAATCAAAACAAAATCATACAGGTGTCATTAAAAAAATGTCTTTTTCTTTGTTGATTATTGTAAAAACTATTAAGTTTTTCCAAAAAATGTCAAAGAATAAAAATGTTTTATAATAGAGTAATTTATTGTAATAGAATTGAAAATTTCAAAATTTTTTGAAAAAACTTAATTAGGTAAAGTACTACTTCCGGTTGGTGTATTTATTCCAAAAGTTAATAGAGATCTAGAATTTTAGTGTAAGGAGTATATCTGCTTACGTTTTTAAGCAGTCATGTTCACACTCACACACACATAACTCCAAAACTGATTTTTTTTTTTTGACTCAGGGAGGTCTAAAACGTGAAGAATTATCAAAATCTCGAATTCAAATTGACGGAAGAAAATAATCCAAAATAATAAAGTGAGCAAGAAAGAAAAACCAGCCTGAAAAGGTTTAATAATAATATAAATATGTTTATTTTTTCCGCACCTGTTTAACCCATTCTCGAACATCTTCCGTGGACCAAAGTGGTACTTGTTGACTCAATTTATGAGGAACTTCTTCGCCTATTAATCTCAGTGCTTGAGCAGCATATTTACTTGCCACAGCATTTGGACAAGATGCCACTTTTTTAAGCGGTTCAATAGCTCCAATTTCACGGAAAAGTTCTGTATTACCCTGTTGACGTTTAATACCAGCCTCCATACAAAAATGAAAAGCCGCTAAATTCCTTGCTTCTTCACGTTTACTTGAGAGTACTGGCACAAGACGTTGCAGCCAATGTTTACTTTGACCATGAGCATGAGCTAAATTAGATTTTGCAAATTCACTTGGATTATGAGTGGTTACAAATGGTTCTACGAGATCAAGAGTTCCGGATTTGAGCACAGCAGCCTCAATTTCTTTATTTGCAACAAGAACCGCTATTGCTAAACATGCATAATATTTAATATTGTCGTCATTATGGAAAGCAAGAGGGAATAGCCACATGGGCACTTTGCGTTTAATCATTGCTTCTTGATTTTCAGCACCGCCATAGAGAGAAAGGTTTGCCAATGCTCCAGCGCAATGACGTAGTGTTTCAACATCATTTTTACGACATTCAAATAATACAGCATCCAATCCACCAAGTTTGATGACATCAGAACAAGTTCCTTCACTATGTTTAAAAAGGTGTTCTAGAATTCCTGTAGCTGTTCGCGAATGATCAACACTGCTGCTGTTTCGTGTGCATCCACAAGCAACCTACAATATTTAAAATTGATCAATAATAATAAATAAGAAACCATATCATTAGATTAATCACCTTGACTACTTTTTCAAGTCCATTTTCAACAACATGTGCTCTGTTTTCTGTTGTTAAACATTGTTCAAGGAGACGAGCACTTGCAAATTGTAAATCACCATCAGTGGATGCACAATTAGCCATTAATAGATCAAGTCCTCCACATGTTCTTAAAGCATTGCATAGAGTATATCTAAAAAAAAAAAAAAAAAAAAATTATTAATAAATAGAATTTCTTGAGTTGAATGGCTGTAGATATTCAAATTGGAAAAAGGAACGGGAGCCTTGCCGGGAACAGCAGCCAGGTGAAATAAAAACTTTGGGAAGGCTCCCGTTCCTTTTTCCAATTTATTAATAAACTATGAAAGATGAAATGCCAAATTTTGGAAGATAAAGAAAGTAAATTTCTAGTATTATAAATGAACATCTTAATGTTGATTAGTTGAATAATCTTATAACCAAATAGGTAATAAAATAATCAAAAAAAACTTAGAACAAATAAACAGAGAAATTTTAAATAAGCACGATGAAGAAAAGAAAAGCAGCTAGCATTTATTTAATTTATTTAAGGCCCATTATACTAAGGTTTCAGTTTCGGTCGAGACCATCTTCAGAGCTTGTGGGCTGTCAATATGAGAATAATATTACAAACTCAATTATACAATTCAGACTACCTGTAGTCGATTAGACACCATACGACTGTTACTCATCCAATAATAAACTTAAATGTTTCAATGTATTATATACTTAAATTGTAACTTCCAGGTTATGAATTGTGTAAATGAATTTGTAATATTTATCTCATATTTGACAGCCCATAAGCTCTGAAGATGGTCTCGTCCGAGGCCGAAACGTTTGCCTAATGGGCTTTAAATAAATGAAATAAATGCTAGCTGCTTTTCTTTTCTTCATCCTGCTACTGATTCAACAACTTTCATCCAGCTATACTTTTCTCAATTTTAAATAAATGACAACCTTGTGAAATTTTATATCACATTTTGAAACGATAAAATAAGTATAAATTACCCTAATTCGTGGCCATGTGTTGGTACTGCCCAAGCCTTTTGCATCATTTCATTAACACGTCCCAGAAGTTTGGGAGCACTTTGGAGGCCACCTGGACGTTTCAAAGATTTGACAACAGCATCTAAAGAATGGGAATACTTCTTGATAGCTCGCTCCACTTCAAGAGGACTGGAATTAGCGGAAAGCCTTTCGAGATCGTCAAAATTAGTATTTAAGAGATCATCATCGGAACCTGGCCCACCTCCACCCCCGCCGCCACTGCCGTTTAACATTTGAGACATCTGAAATCAAAAAAATAAATATTTTTAATAACAATTACAAATTTTGTAAAATCGCCTGTCAATCGAAGATAATTAAAATTACAAAAAAACTTAAAATTATAATACAATTTTGTCCTAATAAAGTTTCTGAATAAATATATTATTAAATATTTTATGTTAACTTTCAAAGAGCCTTGAATCAGGCAAGGAAAAATGTAAAAAAATTTATGCAAATAGAGAAAAGTACAGTGTGCATAAATTTTATTAAGAAGGTTTTAAGGAAACTTCTTAAAAAAAAAGGAAACGTTTAAAAAGTTTCAAACTTTGAAATGAAATAGAAAAAACACTAAAAAATTTAATATTGGCATTTCTCCAAAGAATCAGATTAATTTTTACAAAAACTTATCTATTATTAACCTGTTAATGGTACAAATCAATTTCTTGGTATATTTAATTTTAAATAAATGAATTATATTTTTTAACAAGGAGAGTGCAATTACTGATAGAGTTGGCTAATTTTTTTCCTTGAGTATTTAAAGCAGAGTTATGAGCTTAACAATACTTGGAAATTAAAAGGTATATTATTTGAGAAATCATAGGAATTTATTATAGTGTAGTGTTTTTTAATCTAATACTTTTTGTATTAGATTAGTAAATTCTGTGAAGGTCTTTCAAAGACTAAAATAGTACTAAAGTCAGAAAAGTTAGGAGGAAAATGTTTGTTTTTTTCGTTTTTTGGCTCTCCTGAAAAATAGCATTTTGTCCTTTACAACCTTTTAATTTCCAAGTATCGTTAAATGCTTTATTCCCCAGCTAATCGCCTTCCCTATTAAATAAAATAGATAAGTACCTGTTGGGCAGCACTAACAACAGCCTTAGTATGTACTCCCTTCGCCGTCGTGATGGTAAAGTTGCTCTGTGAAGATGCCATATGTTTCTCATGGTTGAACATTCCAGTGGTGGTCATAGTTTGCCTTTGCTGTTGTGCTGTCATTGCCTTCTAAAAAAAAAAAAAAAACAGAATTTATTTATATTTTCCAAAAAAAGAAATGAAATTACATTAACTTAAAGTTAAAAATAAAATTTTGAAAAGAATTATTCCTCAAAAAGTTGGAATGCATCTAAACTTTTTGAGAAACATAATTTAAAAAATTTTAATGAACAAGGTTTGCTGACATTTGTTAATTGGTGATTGTCATGATTCTCCTTTTAAAGTCATTTTACAAATTTAGAAAGTTATTTAAAATAGCTGAGTTCCACATCTTGTGGGTATTTGGATGGCGACCACGAGCTGCCCTAGCTGGGACTGGAAGTACTTCTGTTCTTTGCATGTCAATCTCTTTCCTTTTATATTTTCAACAATTTTAGTATAACAAATTTAGGGTCAGACCGTGCGACGGGCCGGCCTGTTTTATTCCTTCCCGGTCACAAAAACCCATGATCCGCCGACCCCGCACCGAGGAAAAAAGAGTGCTTTCATTTAAAAAGAGAAATATATTTTAAGGATGATATTCAGAACATCACAAAAATTCCAACCATACCAATTGCAAATATTAATTATCTACCTAGTTAGCAAATTCATATAAAACATATTTAAAATTCTTACACTTATGACTAACATTAACAAATTTTACTAAACCATTGTATAAATATTCTCTCTTCTTTCCAATAAAGGTGAAAATTAAAAAGAGTGTCTTCGAAGCAAAAATGTGTAATCCTTTTATTTGTAAAAAAGTAGTTTTAAATTTTTTATCCCAAGATTTCATTTTTCAATATTTTAGTATAATTTTGCAAATTGTTTCTTGTCAAAATCTATGATTTTTTCTATAAATTATTTATCTTATTAGTGTTGCCATCTCGTTGCAATTTATGGAACTTGATAGTTGGCGCCCGTTTGCCAGCGTGCTTCCTCTAATGGCATTTAATTAAAAACAAAATGGCTTTTTTAATTTTATCTTTTTATATTTTATTTCCCCTGCTTCTAAAAGAAAGTGAATTTCCTAATACTACTAATTCAAAATCTGATATTAAACTCATCGTTCGTTTGTTTTAGACAAAATTATCTTCTTTAAAAGAATGAAATCAATCAAACCCAGTTTAAGGAATTCTCTCATTTTATTAAGATAAGTAAATTTCCAAATATTGCCCATATTTTCATTTATTCTTAAAAATTATTATCTTTCAGGTAAATAAATATATGATAAATAGAGGCCTCCCTACAGCCAAGAAATAAAGAACACAAGAAAAACACGTAATAATGTCATCTTTGAGTGCTAGAAAATCAGTTGACACCAGTAAGTAACATCCAAGGATTATTAAAGAGACTTTATCCTTATTGTTAGATATATTCCTATTCAATATATAAAGAAAAGAGTTTTAAATCTATTTTAAAAAAATACAAGAAAATATAAAAATTCCCTGTTATTCGTTTTTATGTTGTAATAATATATGTAATTTATCACTTTTTGAATATTTTGAATTAGAATAATTTAAATGTACTTAACATATTATCACTTTTGTTAGTATCTATTATCTCGAATAGCAAGGTGACCGTTGTATTTAACATTGAAATGTTGGCAGCCAGACGGTTTTGTCTGAAGCTTAAGACATTTTGGCTTAATTTAAATAATTGCTTGAAGTTATGGATGTGATGTGGTTATAATAAAGGCATGGAGATATCAGTCCCAATTGGAATGCTCAATAAAACTCCCAGAATAAGACGTTTCGGCCTGAATTTATTTGGTTATCTTCAATCTGCAAAGTGCGCATGTGATTAAACCAGGATTTAATTCCTGGTTCAATCCCATGTGTTCTTTGTATTATGTTTATAATTTCCAATAACTGAAGATGGCCAAATAAATTCAGACCGAAAGGTCTTATTCTAGCAGTTTCTAGGGCATTCCAATTTGGCTGATATCTTCATTCCTTTATTATAATTTAAATCATGTTCTCGTTCTATTGTGAATTCTTTTGGATAGTATAGAAATTTTTTTTATATACGGTATTAGTGATACAGTAACTATCTGGATACGGAGAGGAAAGGTATTGGGTGTAATTACCCTAATCAGTTTAGGATTCCACTGTAATACTGTAGTACAGTCAAGAAATGTCTTTTAAAAAAACTTTGAAATCCATAGTTTTTTTTGCTTTTTCCTAAAAGACCTCCTGTTAAGGATAAATGGTTGGAGATCAGTTAACCATCCAACATCGAAAATTCTGATAAATAAAAATAATTAGGCAATCAAAGAATTTCTGTCAAAATAGTTCTCCATTCTGTGATATGTCTTCAGGGGCAAATTATAAATAAATAAAATATAGGACTTACAAAACATTAGAATATTCTAATTTGATTGTTTTATTTTTGTTAGATTGAAGAATTTACCTTTTCTGAAGTAAAGGTGTCTGTGTGCAATTTCATACTTGCTGCTGCCATATCTCTGGTTTCCTGTTGTGTAATTTCGCCAGCCTTCAAAGACCGCTGCTCCTGAAGCAATTTCAGCATAGCACAATTTTAAACTCTGATCTTGCTTGCCACTTTGACGTTCAATCAAACAAGTTTGTATAAAAAAAAAGTCTTTGTTGCTTGTCTATTTATACAGAGAGTAAATGCACGTCATTCGAATATATAAACACAGGGGAAAAAAGATGTGAAATTTGATCGGATCATAAGATGCCTCCTGGAGTCGAAGATGTGCCAGGCATAGTGGCTTGGCGGTGACTGAGACGAGATAGCGACTTCGTGGTCCCATCCCTCCTTTTCTCCGACACCCACTCGCATTAGCGATTTCATGCTAAATATACCAAGCACGCCTTGTCCACATTTGCTAAAATTCTACGAATTTCACTGTTAAGAGTGTACTATGTAAAGAATGACTTCACCCAAGCGTCAATTAGAATTTTCCCTACCATTCATGTTTTCCCATCAAGTTTATTATTGTTTACAATTCCCTTAAAGCATTATGTTATTCTAGGATTATGCATCATGTTTTTTTTGCTTTCAAATATCTTAAATTTATATCAAATCTTTGCCAGTAAACATATGTGTCAATAAAATTGGGGTCTATTTTTAAAAATAATCCTTCACATCTTTTTAATTTTTTTCTTAAAAATATATGTCATATTTCATCCAAGGTTTTATATATTTTTGGCTACTACTTGCATTAATCCTACACTATTTACAATACATAAAATCTTTGTATGCATAAAATTTCTCCAAGGTCTAGACCGCCTCAATTAATGATAATATTGATATTATTTATTTTCGTAAATTTTCATTTTAATACATATTATAATTTATAAGCCTTATCAAAAGATAGCCCTATAGTAAATATATACAGTATAGCCTATTAAATATCATACTGTCCTTGAACTCTGAAATGTATAAAGTATACATTTTTTAAGATTATTATTATTTTGCATTTAAATATAAAATAGTAATAGTAAGTAATTTTATTTAAAAAGACCTGCAAGCTAATAAAATTACAGCTTTGTTGTTGTTTAATCAGCATTATGCTCTCTTTATAAAAAAATATTTATCCATTAGGTCATTGATATTTTGACATAGTTAAATTAGGTATATAGTAAAAATAAATGAATCACAAACTTTTACATTTCGCCCTCAAATGTTTCTGTTCGTTTCGACTGCTTATTCTGCAGTCATTTTCAAGAACAGTGCAGTGCTACTGGCTCGGACGAACCTCCAAGGGTCAGGCGAACTAACCTCTAAGGGACCATGCATTCTGCACGTGGCGGGGTAACCTTTAGAGTCGTGCAGAATGCATGGTCCCTTAGAAGTTATTTCGCCTGACTCGGAGCAAGTGCATAGTACTTGAAAACGACTCCAGAATAAGCAGTCGAACGTTGTACAGTATTTATAATTTTAATAAATAATTAATACCAAAATGTGATCTATAATTAAAAAATAAAAATTTTAATATTGTTTTACAGATAACTCTCGAACACAATTTAAAAAATTTCCTTTCAATTTTTCATATCATTATGGGAGATAAGTTATTTTTTATGGAATATTCTTTCAATGAGAACTCTTTAAACTTAGATATATTAAATTACTATTAAACAAAGCATTCAATGATTTGTTTGAATAAATATTTTTACAACTTGGAAAAAGTAACATTTGAAAATGGATGATGAGCTCATTGTTGGATTTGAATAGTAAGAAATAAAAAAAAATCCAAGTTTGTTTATATACTAAACAAATTCTTTTGTAAAAGATAAATAATGAAAGGCAAAATGCCAGTAAAAGAGGTGAATAAATACTCAATTGAAAAGAATACTATTTACTCGATTGATAAGAGAAAATAATACTATGATTCTATAATACTAAATTTAGAAATTGACCGAAGAGATTATTTCTATTTTCAATTACGTCAATTTTATTTTGATATATCTATTAAAATAAATGAATTCTAGGCTAAAGTTATTCAATTGACTGTTGGTTCTTGATTTTTTGCCAAATGAATCATAAGGTAATTATTTACAGGATAAATTAACTAGAAGAAATTATATTTGTTTTGGATGAATGATAATAATTAATATTAACAAAGAGATATTTTAACTTGCGGGGAACTTTATGTGTACGGGTATTTAAAAATAAGTATTATGTTGTTAGAAAAGACTCAAATAGAAATAAATAAATTAAATTTTAATGAATGAATGCTCTGTTCTAGGGATTGCTTTGAAATTAGACGAAAATACTGGAGTATTAGGTGGGCGGATGCGCTCACCGGAGACAGTCGCAACCAGGGCACCTTTTGGACTACGTTGGGCCTCACTGGCCAACCGGGACCACTTCGACTATATCGGCCACTGAAGGCCATATCTCACTGTTCTTCTTGTACCATGGAGTCCTCTGCCCCGGGACCAGTATCCCGGGGCCACTGTGTGTTCACTGTGGACGACGGCCAGCATTTGCCGTCGCCTCGGACTCCATCAACGCTATTTTGGGAACTCTGCGCGCGCGACACCGTGTAAGAATAAATTTTTAGTTTTTATTAACCTACAAAGTTTTAAATAACATAAAATTTACAAGTTTTATACTCAAATATTCACTTTGCGAAATCTTTATTTTTTCAATTAACTCATTTGAATCATGTTTATAATACCTTTCGAGTCTATATTATTTGAATTGAATAGTAAACAGGCTGTTGTATTTTACAATAAAAGAGGGAGCAGACAGCCAGGAGCTATATGAGTTTTCATTAAGATAGAGATTCATCTCCTGGCTGCCTGCACCCTTTTAATTAGCATTTTTAGGAATCTAAACGTCATTGAATATTATGCATATATTGAGATATATTTGGTTTGTGAGTTCGTGTTTTATATCAAACAATTGCAGTTTGCTTTGAGCTTTTTTTTTTTATTTATTTAAGGTCTTTTTCGGCAACGGAGGCCATTTAGACCCCGTCTCTATTTATTTATATTTATTAATTTTCTCATGAGACGGGATGCGAACCCGCGATCCTTGATACAGAAGGCCAGCACTCTAACCACTGCACCAAGGCCCGAGGGCTTTGGTATGTTTTATTTTAATTAATAAAAATCTCAAAAATAAAACTTTTCTATTTCCAAACTTTGTAAATATTTTGGTTATAATCACTTTTCTATTTATTTGGTAAACTAAATATGCAGGGCCGAGGGGCCTGGCAACGGAGAAAAGCTCAGCACAATCAATTGTTGCAGTTAAGCAATGCCAAGCGCTGTGAAAGCTCGGGATTGGTGACCCCGAGCAATTAGCGTGTGGAACGTCCCCCGGTAGCCTTCGGGATAATATAATTTAAATTTATATAATAAAGTGGAATCCTTAAATGGCCTCAATAACCGAAAAGGTTTTTTTTTAAACTAAAAAAAAAAAAAAAAAACTAAATATCCATATAAAGAAAAATAAAAATAGAGATAGGTTGTAGATAATTTTTTTATATTATTCTCATTTGATTATATACATTGTTTATTGTGTTTTAACTTACAATTTTTTTTTTTTTTTAGATTCCCACGCGTGCATCTCATAATTAAAAACAAGGATTAATAAAAATTTTCGGTTTATTTGTAAAAATTACTTTTCGGCCCCTCTTTCTGTGGCCTTCTTCTGGTACAATTCAGTTAAGATCACAAAGGTTGTCACTCATCTTATCTTAGCCGAATTATACCTGAAGAAGGTCACAGAATGAGGGACCGAAACATTGTAATTTTTACAAATAAACGACAGTTAAACCGGAAATCAAATTCTTCTTTTATTAATGATAACAACTAAACTCCAAAACGAAGGATTCCGACAAAAACAACCTGGCCAACAACGCAGCCTTTCTGATTAAAACAGGACTTTTGGTAAGCCTTTTGTCATTTCCTTTAAACATTATTTTTTCAATTTTTAAAAGAATCTAAATGAAAATGAAAAACATTTCTAATTCGTTATATATTTTTAAGACCAAGAAGAAAATATTTTTGTGAATTATATTATTAACCGATCAATTTCTAAATTATATTGGTAATATAAATAAGAAATACTAATGTATAATATCACGTTTTGGCTCATGAGGAAAATTCATATAATTTAATATTTGACCAAAGTCAACCTATGTTGGAATTTTTAATCCTCTCTGTTCACAAAGATAAATTTGGAAACAAGAAATATTTACCTCCAGTAGCATTTTTAAATTGGGTAATTTACCCCCAACACAGCGAACACATCTATTCACGGTCCAGAGCATGTTTTCAGGAGGTTTTTTAGGAAGAATCACTTCACTTAGACTGTATTGCGGAACCATTCAAGATTACTAATCAAACTCATCAAAAAAGAAAACTCGATATGGATATTTAAATTGGAGAACATGACCATTCTACAGTGCAACTGTTTGAAAAGAAGTCAACTCTCGACTAGATTTAGAGCTAAAGTGGCAAGTGGCAGCTCTTAGCATCGATCCAATGGGGATGCGAACCCCGGACTATAGGGCGCCGCCCCCGCCTCTCCGATCGAACTTCGCATTCTATTCGTTCGATTCTAAGAAAGTTTAAAAATAAGGATCGAACTAAGCTATAGCGTTTGACCTAGCTGTAAATGTGAAATTTTCTTTATTTTATACTGAATGATTGAATGATTAATAACACGCTTAAGCGACATTATTTATATAATTGATAATATTAACTCAAAAATAAGAGAAAGTTAATATTTTTTTTTTACATGATTTTTATCTCTTATCCATTTATACTAAATGAAATAAACATTATGGATGAATAAAATGTACCCAACAATAAATTTCCTATTGTTTAACGGTATTCGATGAACTAATAAAATTTTTATATTGAAAATATATATAATCAGTATCAGTATCAAATTAAATTGAGCACACTTTTACTTTTTATTTCATAATAAATAAAAACAGAATGAAATGATATTTTTGCTCTTGATCAACAAAAGAAATAGTTGGTAAGAATATTATACAAATCGATCCCTCTTCACACTGGATATACCGTAATTATTTATATAAAACATTGATTAAAATTACTCGGAAAGAATCTACATTTTGTTTCATTTTTCTTCCTAGTTCGTGTTAAAAATAAAATACTAATTTATATTATTTAAATAGATAAAACACACCTCATTTTTTAATTAATTAATTTCATATGTTCCATTTAATCTTACTACGTTAATTAAATTAAAATAATAATAGAACAATAAATAAATCTAAACATAATCGAGAAATTGTACTCAATCAAATTAATATATCACAAGATTAAGAGGTGTCTATAAAATATATGAATATATAATTAGGCAAAATAATATTTAAACAATATGCCTATTACACGCACCTCAATAAAAAATCAATTATTCGGTCGTATGTTATTAAATTTACATATGATAAGATCATTTTAATAATACCATATATTTTTCTAGCAATGTTACTTTTTTGATAAAAACAAAATATAATTAATGAATTTATCAATTACTTGTTTATTAAAGAATTATGAATAATTTGATAATTAGTTATGTATCGCTAGACTAATGTTAAAAAAATAAAAGCTAATAATACAGTCAGCTTGTTTACTTCCAATTTTTAGTACTTATCGTGAATTTGCAAGTGTGCAGGGATAGACAAAATAATATGAACACCTGGCATATAGAAAATATTTATTTATTAATAATGTGTTGAGCCACCATTTGCTTGTAGAAATTTTTACAGACTATTTGGAGGTACTCTAGGATGTCTATTCTAAGTTTTCGACCTCGAGGACCCTGAGCTAACTTATGGAGATGGGGGAGAAGGAGGTGCAAAAATTTCAAAATTTTTGAACTTTTTTCAGCTTTTCGCTTATATTTCGTAAACTAATCATATTTTGTGTACCATAGTAAAATACAAAGTTGTAGAGCATCAAATTTCCTAAAATTTGGTTGGGATAAAACGAATTTGTAGACCCAACATTAATTGAGATACGACCGATCAAATTTTCTATTTGTTTTGCATTTCGAGAAACTTTGTCTAACTTTGAACGGCCGTATCTCAGTTAACATTGGGTCTACAAATTCGTTTTATCATCCAGATTTTACCAAATTTAATACTCTACAACTTTGTATTGATGTATGATGCACGAAATATGCTTAGTTTACGAGATATAAAACAAAATAAAAACTGAAAAAGTCCCAAGTTTTTGCCCCCTCCCCCCCCCCCCAAATTAGCACATGGCCCTCGATGTCGAAAACAGAATAGACATCCTAGAGTACACCCAAATAACCTGTAAAAATTTCTACAAGCAATTGGTGGCTCAATACATTATTCATAAATAAATATTTCCTATATGCCAGGTGTTCATATTATTTTGTCTATCCCCTGTATATTTTTTACTTTTATTTAGAGCAAGAAAAAGTAATTTAGATATAATGTTTACTACTATTGTCAATGTTGGATTTTCGTACTGACGATTTAGAGCAGGAAGGGAGGTCCCAAAAAATATTTCTTTTTTTTTATATCATAAATAATTCTCTCGACTATGGTTTTTCTACCGGATCTTACATCGACTATGTATCAATATACCTCAAAATTTTTTCTAATTTTCCTATTATATTTTTATTGCGTGACTTTTATTGGCCAACGCAGCCTATGACAAGTAAAGTTTAAATAATAGCAAATCTGTTTTTTGAATTGTACAAAATTTTTTTTTATTTTTGAGTAATTTGAATTTTTAAAACTGAAAGAATTATTGTTCTAATAATGAACAAAGTTGAAACATTTTGAGTGCTGAAGTAAATTACATATAGCCTAAAATCTTGTTTGTTTTAATACCATTCACTTAAAATAAAAGGGCTCGGCTGCAGATTGTGCAAACCCACAATTATGACAAACCCAACTTTTCAGCACCATCACCCGAACAAATGTCTATACTAATGTAGTAGTACAATTAGTTTCTCAGCCTGATATTGCCTTTAGATTGCTCCGACAGTAGCAAGAAAAAAGAAAAACAAACTTCCTATTGTGTTTTGTTTGTTTCCAAAGTTTAAAATTGACACTATCTGCCCCCGACCTCTTCAATTTTGTTTTAATTCTTTATTAAGCTAGATGTTGTGATCTCTTTCCTTTATAAAATATTAATCAAATAACAAAATTATTTTTGTATGCCTTGAAAATTTTAGCATTTTATTGATGATAGTCGAGGTTAGATCCGCTTGAGGGAAAATTATCTAGATATGTAACCATATACGAAAAGTTTATATTTTGAATTAATATAATACTTGTCCGGTTTCAATTGAAAATACTTTTATAATATCTTTGTAAAAGCAGCTGCTTATATTTTGAGAAAAAAAAATGCCGATTAAATATTTAATTAAATGCAAGTATTAATTTTCGTCCCTGATTACCATAAAAACATACTTAACATCGTTTTTTTTCGCGAGGGTGGGGACTTTACCGCCCCCGGTCCCCGAAACCTTTAATCCGCCACCAACTATTGTTCAAAAAAATGTAGATGTATAAGGAAAGAACTGAAGCTCTTGTTAACAAGGATGCATCCTTGTGATTAATTGAAATCTTTTCCGCTATTGTTTTGACATAAGGTTGGGATTTCAAAAATTGGCCCAAATGAATTAGAGATATCTATATCTATTACTATTGATAATTCTTCATTCCGCCGTAATTCATTAGTGATGTTTCCCTACTACCACTTCGAAATCATTCATCCATTCATTGAATAGATTATATACTATCAGATAAAAATCTTTCATTAATTTGTTTATAAATTGAAATGATAATTCTCAAGCATCAAATAGAATATTAATTACTCAGCTAAAACTTGACTGAGATGTGCTATAAAAATGTAGTTCTATATTTTAATGACGCCGATCACCCCTGATTAAAATCCTGGACTGCCGGTTGAAAAGTGCACTAATTAAGTAATCAAGGCACGTGCGTGCCACGGGCGTGGCA
This sequence comes from Euborellia annulipes, assembly GCA_023213315.1. Taxonomy (NCBI): domain Eukaryota; kingdom Metazoa; phylum Arthropoda; class Insecta; order Dermaptera; family Anisolabididae; genus Euborellia; species Euborellia annulipes. The sequence goes on from JAKCPI010010712.1 coordinate 33,231, forward strand.
TGGCCTGTCACGCACATGCCTCCTCTCGGAGATTTCCGACAAGAGAACGTTTATGAGATTTTTCTCTGATAAAAAACAGTCACTTACTTAAGAGTGAATGCCTTCCAAAATTCCTTAAGCGATTTCATCTCATTTTAATTTGAAAATTCATATCATTTTCATAGGAAATTTGTTTTCATCAAAAAAAAAGTTATATATCAACTTCATTTACATTCTTTTGAAGTAATATATAAACTAATGATAGCCTATATATATAATAATAATAAAAAAATCTGATGTGACTGGTCGCACCAGATTTTTTGGGTCGACATATATTTAGTTTCCTCCGATATATTAAAATTCAAGATGTAAAATTTATAAACATGGGAAAATATTTATATTTTAGTAGAAAAATAAATGGCCGAGCAGCTAGATTTATTTCTTTAATAGAGAACTCACAGCGACGTTTCGATCGACTATGCGACCATCTTCATGGCTAGAGTTCAGTCATTAGAAGACTGAACTCTAGCCATGAAGATGGTCGCATAGTCGACCGAAACGTCGCTGTGAGTTCTCTATTAAAGAAATAAATCTAGCTGCTCGGCCTTTTATTTTTCTACTACGTATTGATTCAGCTATTCACCTCGCTAACATACCATATTTATATTTTGTTACCATGTCAACCATTTCTCCTATCTTTCTGTTGAAGTACAGGAGTAAAGTACGCTTCAAAATATTTAAAGGACAAAATGAAAATATACATTTTAAAAAGCATCTAAAAAATAATTGATTTCAATTGATTGATCAAAATCGTTGAGCGAATTTTGAGAAAATCGAAAAAATTGAAAAAGTGCATCAGTAAAGTATTAGTACTCTTTGGTCGATTTTGCATACAGTCAGACAGATCATGTTGAAAAAACAACTTTTTTGGACTCAGGGGACCTCAAAACGTGTATATTCATCAAAATCTCGACATCGAATTTTTGACATGAATCCAATACTTTCTCTCTCTATTTATATAAATACATATAGGCCTATTGGTAAGAGAAATTAATAATGTCACACTAGATTTTTGTTTCATCATACTCCAATTTTAAATAAAGTATTTTTAGAAATATATGTATTTTAGCTGAAAGGAATTAATCATTGTGTATTTCTTGTTCAACAGTTATATTCACTGAAGAATGGATCGGCGAATTCATGAAAAGAAAATTATAGTCCGGAATTTTTTTACAAAGAACAAAAAAATGTCATTTATCTCATCACCCTTATGTTTATATAAAATGGATGAAATATAAATAAGGTACGTTTGTCTTTGTATTACATTTTAAATGAGTCGTATGTATGTACAAGGACGTTTTATAATTTTAGCTATCGCGGGCATAATATTTATAGTAAAGATCTTTCCGACGTCGACATAAATAGTTTAGCGGCCAGTCCAGTGATTAGGCGGGAATGCCACGAGGGGAGTATTTCGGGACCGCATCTGGTCATGAATCAGTCAGTCAATCGAACATGCCAACATTTTAGAAAATTTGGCCAAGTTCTCATGATTTTTCAAGTAAACAGAAATATCAATGTTCTCACATGTTACGACTTGATTTATGTTCGGAAACAGTTTAATAAATATTAAAATATTGAAAAGATTATATTCCCCATCAATATGTGGTTCTTAAATTCATTTAGATTTTAAAAAAATTATTATTTTGTCATTTAATTTATGTGGGGGGGGGGCCGTTGAGATTCGCCAATAAAAAGATTGTTCGGCAATTGATTAAAGGAAAACCCTAAGACAGTGGTTTTCAAACTTTGTTACCACGCCTCCCTTAATAATATTTAATTGTATAACAGCTCCCCCCCCCCTCCCGCCATTTTATAAAATAATACGAACACAAAAATGTTATTTTTAAAAAATATAAATTTATATAAAAATATTTTTTTTAATTTATAAAACTTTAGCAATCATTTGGATAATTGGTCGCTGTGGCTAATATTATCGCCTCTCCTTACACCAGCGGTTCCCAACTTTTTTTGATGTGCGGCCCACTTTTTCCGTAAAAAAACCGCTGAGGTCCAGTGTATATGTAAACCTATATATTGGTTTATAAAATTTTTATTTTTCCTTAGACATCGCGGCCCAGTTCTAATAAGCCCGCAGCCCACGGGTTCAGAACCGCTGCCTTAGACCATTCGGCGCCCCCCCAGTTTGGAAAACGCTGCCCCAAGAGCCATTAAGGGCTCCTTACACGGTCAATAATAATGACATTACTTTATCAGAAACGCACATGCTTATTAATGGTCATTCTGACAAAGTAATGTTGTATTATTATATATATATTGTATAGTATTGTATTATATAATTAATAATAATAATGTAATTATTATTGACCGTGTAAGGAGCCCTTAATAGGCCCTTTAGGCCTGTAAGATTAAGCGTCCGAGGAGGTCTGGCGCATGCGTAATAACGAAAAGCAATAAGCTTCTCCTTAATGCGCATGCGCCGGACCTCCTCGGAATCTTAATCAAACAGACTATTATGTAATATATGACTCAAGAGACATCTCGTGATAATAAATAAGAGAAAAGACAGTTTGAAACCTTTTTCAAAGAATGACACTTATATTTAAAAACATTTGTAAATTCTCGCATATATTAATCATTTCTTGATAAGAAACGAGAGGTTTGAGAAGAAAACACACCTGGCGAACGGCAAGGGCATCTTCGGCAGAAAGACCTTCAACTTCAAGCCTTCTTCTCATAGCAGCCTGAGCACTTTGTTCACTATACGTAGACGATGCAGATCCCATCACCCTGGTCATCTCTGATCGATCTGCTCGAGTTGCTTGTTCGGCACTGAAACTTTCTTGCATCACCTGAAAAAAAAAATCGAATTCATGAAATATATCATCTTTGTCTAATATATCGCAGGAATTTCACAAGATTTCATTTAATAAATCTAAATTAAAATGATTTCTAAATTCGGAAATTATTATATTTTTTAATATAAAAAAATTCTAGCAGGCTTCAAAAACTATAAGTGAATATCACGCTATACTGTAATAAAAAAAACATGAATTTTCTATCGTTTTCCATATACTGTCGTGTTTGAATTTTAATACACCCAGGTTGTGAATTATCTCTTAAAACTATTTAGCCAATATTTCCTGAAATTGACTCAACATTAAATAAATAAACAATTTCTTTTGAGTAGACAATTTATGTATATTGAATGTAAAATATATATTATAAATTATTTTAAATATATATTTTAAAGACATAAAATTAAAAAAATTTTAAAACCGAGATGTTTTTAATTAAAATAATATATTGTTATTGTTAAAAAATTTGCAATCTTCATTTCTATTACTTTGTTCTTTTCTCATAAGATAAAATTTAATAATTTATTGTTAATTCTCTTATTTTTGAATTTTATTTCCCCCCATTAAGTGAAATATTTAGGGCAGATTCTTCTACCAGGATGGCGCCGATAAAATGTCTTATTCACTTTCCGCGACGCCGGAGCGAATTAGTTGGAGCCATTTGCTTAAGAGCTGTCTATCAAGGCTGAAAGTCGGCAAATATCTGACAACATCACTAATAAGAAGCAATTCTTTGAATATCTACAAGTATCATAGGCGGTCATTTAGAAATTAAATTGTATTATTATCATGAGAAGAGTAAATTTGTCTCAATTAAAATAAAGAGTAAAATCATTTTAATCAAAACAAACCTGTGTTTTACTGGCTGTGACTCGACGTTTTTGTTCAAATGAGGAAATACTGGCTGCTGCTGCTGCTGCACTTGATGCATCTACTGAAGGACTTCCTAGGGCCGTTCCCTGGAAATATTAAATCAAATATTGGAATTATGTTAATGAACAAATCACATATACTTTTAAAGCAACACTACCTGTTAAAATTTAAACTTTTTTTGTTTATTTAATTTAAGGTCTTTTTTGGTATCTAAAGCCATTTAGACCCCATCCCTATTTATTTCAAATGATTTATAGTCTATTCAAATGAAATAAATTTTTTCTCGCTTGGGACGGGAATCGAACCCGGGACCCTAGGCACGCCTTCTCTTTTAATCCACGGTTCATGGGCATTTTCAACTGTTCGCTAGGGTATAATTTTTTTATACTTCCAATATACATATTATATATTGAAATTAAGTATTAATTTTCATTTTCTGTCTTTAAGTCATTAATTTTATAAAAATCGTAAATGAATAAAATTTTAAATTATGAATTTCATGTCTTCAGGGGCGTAACCAAGAGAGAGGCGGTTTTGGGGCTAACCCCCCTTTTCGCCCAAGGAGACAGAATATTAGCCTCTAGGTCATGAATGCCTTTCCATTTAAAAATTACATTTATTTATAAATATTATTAACCATTGATCCATAAAACCTCCGAAGAAAATCCTGCTTAATGCCATAGAAGAGTCGCATAAAAAAAATTATTCCACCATCCAGAGACAAATCCTAGATGGGCCACTGCATATATTAATTAATACCTTTTATTTTGTGAGTATATTTTTGTTGGTCGATCAAGTAATCAAGTAGCTCAGAGAGAAGACATTAGCTTCTCTTGCCTAAGGTCCCTGATTCGCTTCCCGTCCCAAGAGAGAAAAATTTATTAGAATTAGCTACCAATCATTTGAAATAAATAGGGATAGAGTCTAAATGGCCTTAAACAAATTAAAAAAAAAATAACCAAATTCTCGCGAAGCAAATCCGAAATCAATCAATCTGCACAAGAGACCGCAAACAAACTCCCAAAAAATGTTAAATAAATTTCGATGGTTTCCGATTCAAGACATATTAATATTAATATATATTAAAACCTTTTACTTACAGGTGCTGGCGTAGGTGGGGCGGAATCGTCTGGAAAAGTGACAATAGGATCATTTTCTCCTGGAATTTCATCCCCTGCTGTAGCTGCGTCTAATTCTTCCATTGAACTTCTAAGTCGTCCAAAACCAACTGTAGCTGTCGACAAGGAAGCTGATGATGCTGAAAGGTTCTTCATTTCCGTAATAGAACTCTTCAACTCACAGAGATCACTCTTCATACTGGATGCCTTCATTTCTGAAAAAGACGAAATTATTTTTAATTAATCATTTCTCATAAAACTGAAATAATATAATTTTCGTTTACTTAAAAAAATATTTCCTTCAATATATATTAAAATCATATTTCATAAGTGCTCTAAGTAGGACAATTTATTTCCAAGAAACTACCTCTTAATTGTTTAAATCAGAACTAAATGTTCTTTAATTATTTTTGCTAAATTGATTTTAAATAATTGCTCATACAGCATTTATGATTATGATTAAATAGCAAATCATTTTCCAAGGCCTGAGTCAGGCATGAATTACTTGAGTCCCACACTCTTCATGTTTATTAGAAATCGAGACATGCATGTCACTTAATGTGACTCAATCATGAATTCAGTTTGGCAATCCATTGATGAATGGGCTAATTAATGTAATTTTAAATAAGATTCTTCATTTTCTTTTCATTTCAAAACACAATGATTTATTGATAGAATGTATAAATGAGCCTGGAGGCTATCTAAAAAATAATGTTGACTTTGGGACAATGCCCGAGAACGAGTTGCGTCAACCTTTTAGGATGTTCCAACCAAACTTTGACGTTTATGATTACTAAAAGACCTACATTTATAACACCAAAAGTTGATTCATAGATATGTAAATATTTAAAAAAAAAAATTTGGTTCACATAAAATAATAATAATAAAAAATGTTTACAAAATGATTGGTGTTTTTAGATTTTTTTTTTTTTACCTATTCTAATATATTAACTAAAAGTAGTATAAAATGATATTTATGATAGACATTAATTAATAATGAATTTTAAAATTAAGAATAAATCATGCTTGTTTTGTTAATTCTGAAAAATGTGAACGACTATCAAAACAGGAAAGAAATATACCATGGTTTTGAATCTAAAATTTTTTACCAAATATGCAAAATATTTGAAAATATAATAGTATATGTGAATGAACGATGTTATGCATGAAGGATCCAAGCACCATTAACCTGAATCTCAAAAAAAGCGCAACTCATTTGCACAATTGTAAACAAACCCAATGGCAATGACTTTTTTTCTTGTATTATACAAAAAAAAAATGCACAGAGTAATAATGTTGTGATTTAAATAAAGAGGTAGATCTTCTTTTTCCCTTCAAGATGGCAGTCTTATCAATTTCGATCATAATGGCGCTTGGTTCCTTCATGCATAAAATGGTCCATGTAGAGATGTAATTATAACTTATTTCTCCGAAAAAATTGGGTTCTTCCCCTCTTACCTAACACCCACTTTAATGCTCCTTTCAGATTTCCTATAACTAATTTTATCTCCCTGAAGTTCAAACAAAAATTTATGAATATGTAAAAATTGAAAATAGAGAGGAGAAAAAAAAAATATTGTGTTATATTATGTATCATTACCTTGAACTGAGTGCATTCTGGAAGTACTACTGGCGCTGGAGGTGGCTGTACTGGAGGTTTTGGCAACTCTGCTACTACTAGAAGTGCTGCTTGAACTACTGCTGTTAGCGAGCATCTGAAACCAACATCCCGGCCAGGGGGGTCATTTGTTGGTGTTGCTGTGCTGCGAATAGCCCCAAGTGATTCATTCCCCGCCCACCTTTCCCAAGTGACCCTCAGGATCCCCTGAGAATCCCAAACATACTACACTATTACGGGTCATCATACCGACCCTCTGTTTCATCAGCTAGCATTTGAATAAACATTATGAACCCCTTCTCTATTGATTCGAATCATAACTTCTTGAGGATGCCAAACAATTTAATTACTTATGATAGCTTAATTCGAACTCCTATTCGATTGAGAAATAAGAAACATAATTAATTTATTCATTTCTTCTTAACCAAAGACCTTGTAATGACAACATTTTAATTTAGATGCGTGGAAGAATTTTTTTATGGTGTTTTTTCAGCTTCTTTTTCTATTGCAACAATATTTTTTTTGGAGTTTAGGCTTTCATAGTTGTTATCATTAGTAAAAAAATTAATAAAATCAATTGAATTAAGATCTCAATTCAATTGAGATTGTCACAGATATAACAACCTTTATAATCTTCGCTGAATTGTACCTGAAAAAGACCACAGAATGAGTGGCCGAAACGTTGTAATTTTTACAAATAAACCACAGTTGAACCGAAAATCTAATTCTTTTACTATTGCAACTAGGCTATAATTAATTTTTCCCAAAATATGATTTTACTTCTTTTTTTAATTTACCCTTACATGGATGGCCACCAAAACCATTTAGCCAGTTCCCAGTTTTCAGTTTATTTTACTTATAATTTAATTTTTCGGTATAGAAGGTAGGCATACTACCAATTACACCAAGCCCGGGGGCTTCTTACTCTATTGAAAATAAAATATTATACAGCAAAGTCTTGCTAATCCGGCCCAAACAGGACCAGCCCTGTGTCGGATTCTGATAATGCCGGATTACCCGAAACATATAAAATTTATACATAATAATATATAATGTATACATATTTATCTCTTGAAAAAATCTGTAATTATACTTTGTTTTCTTAAATTGCCCCCTTTTTTGCTGCAATATCCCTATTCAACATGCCGGAATTTCGGAGTCCGGATTAGCAAGACTACTGTAATTCTTAATTTTATTTTTCCCCAAAGATTTATATATTCAGAGTGCGAATTAAGAAATAATAATTACATGATTATAAAATAAAAAAATTATATATCATATTTAGAAATGTTATAAGCTAAATCTCTATCAAAATTTTTAAATGACGCGGGCCCCTTGTCAGTTTAAAAATTAAAAATATTTTTAATCTCCAAAAAAATAATATTTATTTAAAAAAATATATATTCCCAAAATAATAATTAAAATATATTTTAATTTAGTCTATTTTAGAATAGAATATTTATATTTTTGTGCTTGATTTGGATAGGAAATAGCTTCCATAGCAAGCTGGGAAGAGTCAGTGCCCGTTTAGGAGGGAAGCCTTTGACACACCACGATGTCGAATTGTGCTTCTTTATTAATTATAGTTCGTGATTTTTAATAGTTTTTGTATATTTTGTGTTAATTAGTGTTCTCCATAAGATTATTCATCAACCTCTTCAATTAATATGGTATTTATAATCATATTTTTTATTAATTCCATATCCCATCAGTTTGCCTCCCAAAAAGCTTTTAATTTATTTGCCCTATATTTTCTTTAATCTATAAGATTATTATAAAATTATAATAAAAAACACAATGATTTTTGCTTAAAAATTAATTTCTCCACTTTTCTATTTAAATATATACCTAGAATAATTTTATAGCTTTTTAATTTTTTTTTTCTTCTAATTCTGACTGAAAAGTCAGCCATGTTGTTTTGCGATCACAAGTTCTTTAATGAAATATTCTTGAGTCCCATATTACTTTAATTCTTATAAATAAATTATTTTTATAATTTCTATCCATCCCTTCAGACAAATATATAAAGATGATGGATCCGTGGCATTAATTTCTTCTAGTAGTCGTAGGTTCGCCTCCCGACCCGACCCAAGCGAGAAAAATTCATTTCATTTATTGGCTACCATTCAATGGGTCATTGATTGAATCGGCTTTAATTGGCCTCAGATGCCGATAAAGACCTTGAGTTAAAAAAAATCTGGTATGACTGTTGCACAACACACAACTTTCTCTTACCCCTCGGAAAGAGAAAGTTGTGCACCTTGTTGGTCACACCAGATTTTTGTGTTGAGATATATTTAGTTTTCCATAGCAACTTTGTTTCCAACTTGGCCACTTGCATTTCATAAGTAAAAAGTAAATAAAATGTGTTGGATTAATGCATTGAGATTTATTCACCCAAATAGAAAGAGAGGGAAGATCATGTACATCCATTGCCTTGCATCCATTGTCTAAAAATAAAACCTGATTATGACGTCACCCATTATTCTAAGAAACAATTAAATCGAGATAAAAAATGAAATAAAATAAATTATTTTCTATTTTTATATTCATCAAATTAATAAAAATAAAAAATAAAAAACTGAATTACATCATCAAAGTGTACTTCAATCAATTTTCAGGGGACCTGAATCCATCAAAATCTCAAATTTAATTTTTGACATGATCGCAATACTTTCTCTATATATTTGATATATAGGGTAAAAGAAAGTAAAATATATCAAACATTTGAATAAACAAAAATCGACATTTTTTATAAATTTTATCCAGAATCACCAAATTTTTTATGCTAATATTCATTTTCGATTCAATTTTACTCGTAAAGTCAGATATTATTTGGTTTGCTTCCCAAGCAATAAATTATTGGCTATCAATTATATAAATTAAATAATAAGCGTAGACATTGATGATATTTATAATAATACAATAAAACCAAGAAACTTAGGTTCGGTTCCTAGCATTGGTTTGATCAACATAGATTTATTTAAACCAAGTCTTATAATCCTATGTTAAAACGTTCTATGAAATTTAATATCTTATACTATTAAACGAACAATGTACATTTTTTATATATTTCTATATGCTCTTAAACTTTTTTCTAGTATTTATTATTATTAGTGGCGGCACCTGCCAATTCCCAGTAGGGGAGAGGGTGGGGGCCGGTCATATTTATATATATATATATTTTAAAATTAGATTTAGACCCGAAATTGAAGTATAATAAATTTTTTTTTTGAATTATACTCTCCAAAACTTTTTTGTTGTAAAAAAACAACAATATTAATAGTTACATGATCGGCCAAAAGATGGCTCCATCAGTTTGATTAACTTTTCCAATCAAATATTTTTACTTTCTCTTACCTCTATATATGTTAATATATAGAGAGAGAAAGTATTGGATTCATGTCAAAGGAGACATTTCCTCGCTCCTAACCCTCTCAGTGATCAGTTCCCTTTTATTTGAGATGAAAACACGTATCATTCATCGCAGCCAGGGAGAGATATGGGGGTCCATACTCCCTCTTCCCCACTCCCTCCCCGAAGTCCTAAAAAATTATAAATAATGAGAAATATAGTATTAAATTATTAAATAATTTTAGGAGGGGGGGGGCGACACTCATGTTTGAGAGCATCATTTGGGAGTGGTTCCAGGTCTACAACTTTATGAGTCTTTAGTCAAAGTTTTACCCCTGCCTTACCCCTTTTATCTTATCTTATACTATTAACCGATACCAATATGAAATTGTTTTAGGTCTCGTCTTTGGAAAAATTCGGCTACTAGTACTTTGAAAATAGAGCAGAGTTTTTTTTTTTAAACAACAAAAATTCTTATTATTTATACTAATTGTAGATTTATTTATAAACAATGTTAAATTACTCCTCTCGTTTAAAAAAATTTTTGTTTTTTTCCTTCTTAATCTTATTTCAAGCTTTTACTATTTATAAATCTTCTGTAAAGCTTCTTTCTCTCAATCTTTTACTACTAAGATCAAAGGCGATTTTTGAAAAAAAAGGTGACAAAGGGAGGCGTTTTTCTCTATAACTTTATTTACTAAAGACTCGTGCCAAAATACCACGTTTAGACATGTCACGTGTGTTTACATCGGCGCCTACTCCCCTCATGATGCTATTTCTTTTTATGCCCTTAGTCACGAAATGAGAAAGTGTCCAAGAGACTTTGAATGGAAATGATCCAAAAAAGATCCCCCATCCTCTATTTCCCTTATTTCAAAGAAACCTTGGGCTAAAAGCCAGATCTTTTTCAAACATTGTCCAGGAATAAATAATTCAGAATGTTCTTATTGTGTTTAAATATAATTCGGTATTTTCTTGCATAACTTCTAGTCAAAGCACCCCGCATTTTTACTTTCTCTTAACTCTATATATGTTAATATATAGAGAGAGAATTCATGTCAAAAATTCGATGTCGAGATTTTGATGGATATACATGTTTTGAGGTCCTCTGAATCCAAAAAAGTGGTTTTCGCAACATGGTCTGTCTGTCTGTGTGTCTGTGAACAAAATATCTCAAGAACGAAAAGAGCTAAGAAGTTGAAATTTTATAATTAAGTTAGCCACCACCATGGGACGTGACACGAAGCTTTTAATCAAAATCGATCAAAGAGTACTAGTAGTGATGTCCTTTTTAGTTTTTTTTCGATTTTCTCAAAATTCGCTCCAATGATTTTGATTAAAATTCAAAAATCAATTATTTTTTAGATGCTCTTTAAAATGTAGATTCTCATTTTGCTCTCAAAATTGTTTGAATACCACACTTTACTCTTGAACTTCATAGGGCCATGGTAACAAAATATAAATATTTTCCCACGTTTATAAATTTTACATCTTGAATTGTAATATATCGGTGGAAACTAAATATATCTGGACACAAAAAAATCTGGTGTGACAAGCATAGAACACAACTTTCGATTACCAAAGGCAAGTTGTATGCTATGCGACCAGTCACACCAGATTTTTTTTATTTGTATATTGTGATATGGTTGATTTATCTAAAAATGACATTCCCCTCGTGGATATCAACTGCAGAGCAGCTTTTTTTTCAAACCTTAAAGATAATTACACCCAAAACCATTCAGAATCTCTTCCATTTCTTATTTGACAACGCAACCATTACTATCCATTTGAGATGCTTAATTTGAACTTAACATTTTTTTAATGCCATTTTGCTTCTACTACAGCCTGAAATTATAATTTGAACAAACATGATATCTTTGTCTATTTCCTTGTTGTTTGGGTTGATTCTTGTTATCTAATTAGTTCGGAATCGTTTGATTTTTATTTACTGAAGCCAAACTACTCCATTGCATTACATGAATAGAACATAATCAGTGATTAGGTCTTATGGACTACATCTGGGATGACGAATCAGTAAGATGTCCTTACATTAGACTTTTTTATCTATATTAAAAAATTTATATAAAAAACGAGTACACTCTAAGAAAAAAGTATATTTAGGTTCTTTAAGAACATATTGCGAATTAAAAAGCTTGTGTAAAATATACTGTAGTCAGTCAGCGTTGTTTCAAAATTTTACAATATTTTCAAATAGCTCCATCCAAATTCAGATAGTTTAAAAAAATGTGAAAGTAATTTGACTCCATAATTAATGGAATTAATTATGAAAATCAGATTAGCATTTCTTAATAGAGATAAATATCATTGCAGAGAAATTAATATCAAAAAAGTAAATCTCGTGACTAATCACAAATTATTTTAATTAAACATTTTCGGTGGCCTGAAATCTATCTTCCAAATATTCATTAATCATATCAAATCTTATCAATAATTAAGTTAGTGACAACTCGACTTTTTGGAACTTTTATAATTAATTATTTTTTTTTTTTAATTTCGATATCGAGAAAGTATAAGGAACTAAAATTTAGTTTCGTCTAATGAATATCTAAATAAATATTATTTTGAATTATCCTATTGAATAACTAACCATTTATATTTGAAGGCATGTTTTTATTATTTTTACTTTCTAATCTATTTTATTTATTGGTTTTCCTCGTCTTCTTGTATGTTTTATTAGGCCTTATTTTTTAAATTTTTTTTGTCTTTAGAGCAAGTCTTCATGATTTGAAATAAAAATCCATTATTTGTTTAGCTAAAATTTCTTCTGAAAAGTGATTTTCAATACTTCATAGAAAGAAAGTTACAAAATGAAAGGTATAAATTTTGCAGAGATAAAAAAAAACTAAAAATTTTTTTCTTTTTTACAGAATCTCGTTACTTGCTTTATTCTATAAAAAATTTTACTTTTAAACTTATGAGGAAGTAATGTAGAAACAAATTAGGAGACTCTTCTTCTTGAGTTGGGGCCAAAGAACAAAGCCAAGGTCGCTCCTTTTATGGTTCGATCAATTACGGTTTCCTAGGGGTCAAAGTTTCGAGTCCATCTTTCTCTTTTTAGGAAATTGCTCGCTTTAATTGTTTAATGAACTCTTATTATTTTAAACCAAAATAGCCAACTAACATGTTCCCTATACCTAAAGGCCTACTGTACATTAGAAAAGATAAAAGAATTGGTTACCATGGTAACAAAATATAAATATTTTCCCATACTTATAAATTTTACATCTTGAAAATCGAATGTAAATGTCGGAATCTAAATATATCTAGACACAAAAAATCTGGTGTGACAAGCACAGAACACAACTTTCGATTACCGAAGGTAAGAGAAAGTTGTGTGCTGGGCGCCAGTCACACCAGATTTTTTACATTACATTACTTTAAATTAAAACCTATTTTATATAAATAGCCTTTTAACTCTTTTTAAAATCAAAATAATAAGCAGCTGGCGCTGAAATTCATTAAACTATAATTATTTCGATCATTTCAGACAGACACGATGACAGCTGCTGTCTTTGGATATTGTCGTCTTAATTTACATATAAAAAAATAAAATTTATTTGCACTTTGTTTTAATTTAAGCAAAATTTTGTGAAAATCTTTATTACTTTATTAAGTTGTTACGAGTAATATGAAGAGAAAAAAGAAAAAGGGTTTAAATATGATTGATTTTAAAATAGAGTTTACTGCAAAAGCTTTATACAAATTATTCGTCAATTTTACCAGACTTATAAAATTCGAACATTTTTGAGGGATAATACCTATATATTAGCCTTGGGATTTATTGTAAAATAAAATGATGGATTGAAAATTCATTAGGCAGGTTACAGATAGTAAACCTTTTGAAAATAGATATCTCATAAAAAAGAATCAATATTGTAACTCTGTTAACTAACAATAAGTATTCATTGGGAATTGGTCAGTGGCGGTCCCACGATGTTAAAGAGACATTGGCAGTTACAAGAAGGGGAGTAATACGGTTACTAATTAATTTCGAATACAAATTAGCATTAATAAACATAATAATTAAAATCATAATATTAAAATTTTTCTGTCTAAAGGAGGGGAGAGGAGCCTTTATGACCTCTGGAACTATTAATTAACCTAAATCTCGATTAAGTTTCTGGCTTAACTTTGAATGATTCATGAGATATTTTGTCTTAAATTTGTTTTATTTTTTTTTTTTAACAGAATATGTTTAAATTAGAAAAGACAGTGTTATTTTATAATTGACCTTCTCCTTGGCTCTTTTCTATTATGTTTCCGAATGAAAATTTGCATAGGCTATAAGAAAAGGTGTTGAAGATTTGTAAACATTGCAAAAAAAAAAGAAGTTATTTATTTGGTTTCCAAAACGTGATTCTGCGTAGAAAACAAAAGTATGAAATTTTCCATAAATAATTGTTTTTTTTTTCTCTCCAGGAAGATTATTAATAAAAATATTTGTTTTTTATGTAATATATAAGTAATTTGAAGGAGGTATATAGCTGAATGTTGATAATAGAATAGGAAGAATAAATGAGCAAGCAGCTAGTTATATTTCAATGAGTTATATTTCAGTGACCGAAACGTCGGCCCTGGTTTGTTAATAAATTGAAATATAACTAGCTGCTTGCTCATTTATTCTTCCTATTCTAATATAAGTAATTATTTATCAATTCTTAATGTTGAATTTCGGATAATATTTTAAAATAATAAATTCCTTCGACCCAATGTGCGTACGTCAGAGACCGCGAATGAGGATCTCAATTCACCTTTAAAACATTCTCATTTGCTTGCACCGAAATACCACCTTACCACCCCTAATATCTTAATCATAATCTATCCAAAGTTTTTATCATTAAACACACAGTTGGAGAAATATTTCGGCTAAATTTGAATTTTATCAATCAGGCATTTTTAAAGATATTTTACCTAAACAAGCATCTACAAATATATTTCCACCCTAATTATTTTTAAACGGGCTTCAATCCAAATTACATTTATAATTGAAGGATTGGCTATAGTTGGATTAGTAAAGAAATAAAGCAGGAGCAGCCATAAACGCTTATTTGAACATTGATACATTTCTTGTCAAATTTATTAACAGTCTTTGATTCATTAAATAGTGTATAGAATTATTTATTGAAATTCAGGTAAGATACATGAGACAAGTTAATGACCCATTGTTTACACATAAGAGCATTACAACATATGTACATGTATCTTGCCTGTATATCATTAACTAACCCTGGGCACTATTTAATGAACCAATGGACAATAAATTAGACCCAAAAAGCTTAATTGTTCAAATAAGCCTCTAGATGATTTAATTTTTGGCTGCTCCTGTGCTTCTTCTTTATTAAATATATAATAAATGGATTGAAAAAAATATTCCAACATTGTTTAAAAAATACAAATTTTATTAAAATTTAGTTAATAATTAATTAGACATTTGTACTTTAAGATGTTGTTGAAAAATATTTAAATATATTTGAAAATTGCTAATTAACTTAATAAATGGCCAATTTTTTTTGACATAATAATCTCATCTGCTCATAAATAACGATATTTTTTGGCAGAAGAGAGAATTGGCAAAATTTAATTGGCACGTGCAGATGACGAACACTTAGGCAACTCACTTGTGTTGATTGCACACTAGAGGTGGATGATGTAGTGGCTGTTGCTGCGGACACCACTTGTGTTTTGTGAAGGTTTTCCATTGCAGCAGCCATTGGATCTCCGGCGTCCGGTACTTCCACCGGGAAGTCCGACATCTGAAATTATCAAACCTATTAGATATGTTTATCTCTAATCATGATGAATCAATATAGAGCATCAATCATCCATCAGATTATATATATTATGATCTATAAATATAAAAATGTTATAAAATAAATAGAACTCAAAGAATTTCTTTATCTTACAAGATCTCCAAATGTGTGTTTAGATTTGGAACTAAGATATATGACTTTAACGACTGTCGTTTTCTATTTCTTTAATATCTATTTAATATTTTGGGCAAGAAAGCATACATCATTTTTTGGAAAAAGTCTTTTAAGAATCCTTATTATTCAATTTAAATATATTTTTATTCCTCAAGATGGGAGGCTAACCCCTGTCTTTTGGAACCTGAAGCGAGTTGGATACCTCTGTTCCAAGATGTATTAGATTTTGTATTCGCAAAATTTTTTAACACTATGTCTTGTTTTCTTCTTTTTTAATTTTTAATCAGGTCTATTCTCTAAAAACAGACGTTAAAATTTAAAATAAACAAATGGGTGTTAAAAAGTAATGTATTGATAAAAACAATGAGGGTTAAAAAATGATATTCTCTAAACAAAGTTTTAAAAGTGACGTTAACATGTTGCTTTTATTTCAAAGCTATCAAAATCATAACCTTAATTTTTAGGTTAAGGACGCCTGTTAATTTTAAACACGACGTTAAAATATTAAATGCACCCCCTAGACATGGCATTAATTTTTAACACTATTTACTAAATGTTAAAGCTTTTGCTTTAAATTTTTGTTTACAGAATAGCTATTTGAGGCAAGGAAGTGATTTTGAATAGCATTTTTTAACCCTCATTGTTTTTACATTACTTTTTAACACCTATTTGTTTATTTTAAATTTTAACGTCTGTTTTTAGAGAATAGACCTGAATATGATTTAACTTTCGACCGTTGGTTCTCATTGAAACATTTTGTAAATTAAAATTAAATATACAAATTAAACACTAGGTTATTTGTTTCAAAGGTTTTTATTAATTAAAAAAATACGTATCGTGTCAATTTTTAATTAATAAAAACAAATAACCTAGTGTTTAATTTGTATATTTAATTTTAATTTTTCTTTATCTCTATGCTATTTATTTTATTTTTATTTTCATATTTTGATACTGATTAAAATTTTACTAATGAATAAGTAAATTTGATAACTTTTTGAAAGTTTAAAAAAATAAAAATAAAATAAGATTAAGATTGTTCCAAATACAGTATATCGATAGAGAATCTTTTATAGATTCTAAGATGAACTTTCGTTTAGATATAGAAGATTCCTATAAAATTAAATTGGTATTGGTTGCTTTTGAGGTCATTTCACAGCTTCGTGTTGTGGGATCGTTGTGACAGCTTTATGTTGTTGTTATATGGTCATAAATAGATGCAGAAGGTTGGTTTATGGTCAATGATCATTAAAATGTTAAGTATTTAAATCCTTTTTCTATTTTGAGCTCTTTTTCGAGTCACTGACTGATAGGACCATTAGAGAATAATATTATTAACTATCTTCTCTAGGAAAAGGGGAGCCCATCAAGTATATGCTTAGCAAATGTATCCATTTAACTAGCGACATGGAATAAAAGTTAAATGCAAACTAAAAAATACTTTCTCTCTATATATATTTCATATATAGGGTAAGAGAAAGTAAAAAGGGAATCCCGAATAGAAATTTTAAAATTTCCATATTAACTTTAAGTGGAGAAGAACGCGAGATATATAGAAGACGAAATAAAAAGAAAGACTTGTTTTTAGCCCGAATTATCTTATTTTCTCTTGTCAACGTTTCTGGAATTAAACGTCACCCATCTTCACGACAAAGGTGTTAAAAAATTCTTCGCACTGCCTTTGTTTTTTTTTTTTTTTTTTACTTATCTAACATAAGTAAGAATGTTAGTATATTTTGGAATATACATATTAATCTGCATGTAAATATGCTGAGCCATTATCAGAGTTAATGCATATATATTTTGGAATTTGTATATTCCAAAATATACTAACATTCTTACTTATCTAACAACCGAAGGAGGCAGCTCTAAGAATTTTTTAACACCTGGGGTGATGTTTAAAATAAATATATTGATTAACTAAAAAATTTTAAATATACCAACCTATAAGCTTATGTATTTACCCCTATAACTAAATGCAGTTGAATGATCCACTGGGTGCCGCTTCATCAGACGCTATCCATCAAGGGCATTGATTTCCCAATCCATTTAAATTTTATAAAAAAATTAAAAATTTATAGAACAATTCTTGATAATGAACCACATATAATTTCAATGTCGAAAAATGCTAAATGGAATGTATTTACTTCACTGTTGTTGAGGTTATATAACAGCGATGGTAAATGAATTATTGAAAATTTTTCCTGATTCGAGAAGAGAACATAAATAATAGGTCAAGGGAACTTCAATTTTTTTTTTAAATTATTTATTAAACTAGGCGGAAAGCCCGTCAAAGGGCTGCGCCCCTGGACCCCCTTGCTCTCAGGCGAGCAAGTTTATTGCCAATTTGGGATATTTCATGTTGCAATGCAAGTAGTCGTATTCCTGGAAAGCCGGCTCTCAGAGCTACCAACTGCCTCTCTAATTTCCAAGCCAACTTGTCGATTTTATATTCTCATATTGAATAAATTTGATTATAATTATTTTTCCAAAATTATTTAAGAGATTCAGATTATTACTACTTTACTCCCAGATTCATGTACTATATGTGTACTTAATTTCAAATAGATTCAGTGTGGATTTCTATAGAACATATAAATACATACATACATACATTTTTCCCATTTCATTTATATACCCGTGGTATATTTAGATAATAGATAATGTATTTTTTCATTTTTAAAAATATTAATAAATGCCATTTTCTAATTCAAAGAAAGAAGTTCAATTTTTTCATATTCCATAAGCAATTTTTACATCATTCCTACATAATATTCACAACAAAAAAAACGATTGTTTGTGAGTTAAAAGATAAACCGCAACATTTTACTTTTTTGAAGAGGTTTTGGTTGAATTGGAACAGAGAATAGAAATCTCGAGTATAGTCGGCTAGGTCGTGACCCGTGACCAGATGATTAGAATATGAATGAAGCCATTTATATGAATTAAAAATTAACATCTTAATGATAAATCGGTTGGTTGAAATTTTAACTATTAACCTAAAAAAAAGAAATATTTATTTTTTCTAAATTCTCTCATAAACTTTATTTTCTATACACTTAATCCTAGTAGTAAAGTATAATTAAATAAATAAATTTCATATCTAAATTAATTTCATTTTCATCTTGGAGTATAAATTAATTTCATTTACATCTATTCTCCTATCTCCATTATCAAATTCTCACAATAGATATGTTAAAAGAAAAATTTTTTATTATAAATGGTTCCAGGGGCCTATCCAGGAGGGCGGGGTTGGGAGGGAGGTATATGAGTCCAAACACCCCTTCCCTAAATCCCCAAAAAAATAAATAAAAATTCACCCTGTAAGCCTATTTATAGAGAGAAATATGATGTTAAAATTTTAAATATTGTTAGAATTTTATAAAAATATTTTATATTCTTTGAAATTTATTCATTTGGAAGGGGCTGTGAGGGATTATCTCTCGGATCATCCGAACCCCCTCCCCGGTAAAAATTTTTTTCTGATTACAGCCCTGTCTGCTGGTTCAGATAAATTAGTATATTAACAAATTCCCTAAAACCGGTATTCCATGAATTTCGTCTTAGGTGTTTTAATCCAAAAGCAGACAGAAAAAAATCCATGTCTCTTAAAATATTTTCACATTATAGAAACATTAATAAAAATATCTTAATTATTTTAATAAAAAAATTGTTTGTAAAACAAAAAAAAAAAAAAGAATCTGATTAAAATTCCAGTTGATTTGTGAAATGAAAACTATTTATAGCAAAGTGCACTTGATTTATTGTCAATGCATCCATGGCCAATAGGTTGAGTCATCTCCAATGGCCAGGGCCGATCTTCGTCCTTGGACCCTCCCCCCTGTTTATATTGTATACATATATATATTTCGATTCATCAATTTTGTGTTTGAATGTTGTGTCTTCAATTCTTAGGCCGTTGACTCTTTCCGGCGCTTAATTGCCTTATCTGCACTTAAAACTGAATTCCTGGCTTCGGGCATTCCTCTCTTCGGGGCAATGGCATCCACCAAAACTTCAGTCAAAAGATCTTTATGGACATTCGATCCAAATATATTATGCTATTAGATATTATTGTTATTTTTACTTAGAAATTTTTTAATTAGGAAGCCTTAATTAAAGGAAATAAATGAGCCATAATATAAGAATGTTCATGTTTAAAGGAAAATGCATTAGGATTCATTGAAAGGCACGTTGTTCTGATGGATATTTTCAAAATAAAATTCCTTGCATTTTTTAGATAGCCTACCTATATTATTATATTTTCATTTATAATACAGTTAGGAAGGAGACTTAGAAAGATGGAAAAATGTTATTATTGTATAACGCCCAGGACCGTAGCCAGAAAATTTTTTCGATTTGCAGTTCGAATGACTAGACCCCTCCCAATTGAATAAATTTTTTAAAATATTTTCTATATTTAAGTAACAGTATTTTAAAATTTAACATACATTTTTCTTATGGGGTGTCTTTGCAATAGCTAACGAAACATTTATTCTTTCGATATTTAAATTTTTTCGAGGGTATTTTTGCCTTTTTTGTATACTACCAGGGCCTATCGGTGCCCACTATCCCTTAAGACCTGCTCCTAATATCGTCTAATTTTTTTTTCCATTCATAGTATTATTTTCCAATGTTATTTATTTTTATTTTTTAAGAACTTTTTGCCTATCTTAACATTATTATTGGTCTTATCTTGAGATAAGTTAAAAATATTTTCAATACATGTTTCTCTTTTGCTATAAAACTTAAAGAAAAATTGAAATATTAAATTCAAAACATTTCTTTCAGTTAAATCTCTTAAAATTTATTTATAAAATTTTTCGTACGTATATTAAATAAAACACTAAACATTTGATAAGTGATTTATACTTATAAAACTTTTCAATGATAACTTATATCAAGGTTATAAACGTATATATGACATATGTTATTGGAATCTAAGAATTAACTATGTATATCTATTTTACGTAAATTAGATAAATTTTATTATTATTTTTTTTTTTTTTTTTTAGAAAATTTTGATTGAAAAAGTAGATAAGTGTGAGTTAGTTAATTATAAACTGAAAGACTATTAACATTTCATTATCAGACCTTACTAAATTTATAAATAATGCAATTATTTTAATATTACTATCTCCTAATGTATTCATATGTGTATTCCAATTTTTTAACACTCACACTTTTTTCCCATTCACAAACAAACAGTCTCTTCGGCAACTCAGGCCGTTTAAGACTTTTTACGATACCCGTTATTTGTAAATATATCTATTGGGGCTCCAGGCATTCTTATTTAAGCTATTTGGTATTCAAAAGGTTTAATTAAAATCATCGGACAGCCTGAGATCCGAACCCTCGACTCTTGATATACAAGGCAGGCGCGCTTCCAACTACACCAATCCCGAGGGCGTATTCCAATTAAATAACTATTGGATCTTATTGATTAAATGACATTTTTTAAAGCCATAAATATAAATAACTGATTGAACATTGGAGGATGAAAGAGACTATTTAATTTTCAGAGGGTGCATGCAGCTTCTTAGAAAAATTATGAAAATAAAAAAAAAAAAAATAGGATGGGCCAAAAAAATCGATTATTTTTACTTTTTTTTTTTTAAATTCCGACACTGAAAAATTGCTTCCTAGACAAAAGAAATTTTTGTTAAATTCTTCAAACTTTAACCTCCGTTATCTCCTAAACGGAAAAAGTTATTAAAAAATTGTAAAATACTACTTTTGTAGAGTGTTCAATTTCCTACAAAAAATGTATAGGAATTTTCTGTACGATCAAGTACTGACGAGATACGGATTTTGTCATATGAAACTGAAAAAAAATTAGGTGTTGGCTGTGTCTTCTACACAGCCGGTGGCTTTTTAACGTGACAACGTCTTTTTGCTTGAATTCAAAAAATTTTTTTTCTCTTACCTATATTGAAATATAAAGAGAGAAAGTATTGTTTTTATTTTTTTTTTACTAGTAGTTTGTTTTCATAAATAAACATGTTCAAACATTTTCATTGAAACAATATATGACAGAGGTGGCTTTTTTTTATCCATTAAGGGCGACTTATGCTTAAAAAGTGAGGTTTTTCGAGAAAAAAACTAATTTTAGCGATAATTACTCGGGATTTTATTTATTCTATTAGAGGATTTTTTTCTGCACCAAATGACATCTCATTTAGTCTGATCTGATTAGCCGTTCGGAATCTACAGGGGTTTAAAATTTCGAAAAACGAAATCCCGCCGAGTGCTCTCATGCGGTAAAATGACCTCATATCAAAAAAAAGAAAAAAACACCCCGGGGTATTGAACCACTCTTTCTAAAACTATATTTAGATTTAATATAGCTTTTATGGTCAAGTCGCTATGCGTTGCACAAATAGGGCTATTTTTCGATATTTTTTTGCCTAAAAAATGAGGTTTTTCGAGAAAAAAACCAATTTTGGAGTTAATTACTCGGGATTTTTTTATTTATTCTATTAGAGGTTATCTTTCTGCACCAAATGACATCTCATTTAATCAGATCTGATTAGCCGTTCGGAATCTACAGGGGTTTAAAATTTCGAAAAACGAAATCCCGCCGAGTGCTCTCATGCGGTAAAATGACCTCATATCAAAAAAAAGAAAAAAACACCCCGGGGTATTGAACCACTCTTTCTAAAACTATATTTAGATTTAATATAGCTTTTATGGTCAAGTCGCTATGCGTTGCACAAATAGGGCTATTTTTCGATATTTTTTTGCCTAAAAAATGAGGTTTTTCGAGAAAAAAACCAATTTTGGAGTTAATTACTCGGGATTTTTTTATTTATTCTATTAGAGGTTATCTTTCTGCACCAAATGACATCTCATTTAATCAGATCTGATTAGCCGTTCGGAATCTACTGGGGTTTAAATTTTCGAAAAACGAAATCCCGCCGAGTGCTCTCATGCGGTAAAATGACCTCATATCAAAAAAAAGAAAAAAACACCCCGGGGTATTGAACCACTCTTTCTAAAACTATATTTAGATTTAATGTAGCTTTTATGGTCAAGTAGCTATGCGTTGCACAAATAGGGCTATTTTTCGATATTTTTTTGCCTAAAAAATGAGGTTTTTCGAGAAAAAAACCAATTTTAGAGTTAATTACTCTGGATTTTTTTATTTATTCTATTAGAGGTTATCTTTCTGCACCAAATGACATCCCATTTAGTCTGATCTGATTAGCCGTTCAGAATCTACAGGGGTTTAAAATTTCAAATTAGAATTTACCGCAGCGCGGTAAAATAAAATGATAGGAAAAAAATAAATGGTGAAATCTTTAGCTGAAAACTCATTCTTTCTAACCGTATATTCCCCATAATTATACCTCTTAAGACAGAGGAGTTATTCAAGCTGATAAACTTTTTCGTGCATGCCCCTCTAACATGATTTGTAAGACGTTGTCACGTCAAAAAAAATAGAAAACTGAGATGAGGAGGGCCTTCCTATTAAAATTAAGCTCTCATCTTTGGAGAGCATTTTTTAAGGGTATCTAAGGAACCAATTTTTCAGTGTCGGAAGTAAAAAAAAAAAAAAATAGTCGATTTTTTGGCCCACTCTAATGTATAGGCCGGATAAAAATTCGTATAAATTCCATCTAAAGATAGGCTATTCTTAAGTCTTTGAAATACTAATTTCTTTTTCAACAATTGATTTATGTAATCCTAATTTGAGAGAAAGTTTTATTTATTTATTTATTTATTTATTTATTTATTTGATAATTTACAATCACCCTACAGAATTTCTTCCATTACAGAGCGAAGGAAAACAAAGAGACAGAGAGAGAAAAAGAAAAAAAAAACATAAAATCATACAAAAAAAAAAAAAAAAAAAAAAAAAAAAAAAAATACACAAGTTACAAATTTAATTATACAAATTCAATCATGGAGAGGCCTCCCGTCTGGTATACTCTGTAACCATTTTAAAGATAGGAGACCTTTCCATCATTCTTGTTCGAGCCCTCCCGATATGAAAAAGGGACCCAGTTCTAAGGGAAAATGCTGGAACCCTGAAGCCTATTTTGGCCAGTAACTCAGGGGAGTCCCAACAGTTTCCCAGCAGATTATAGAGGTTTTTAATGAAATCGTCCCTTCTCCTCTCGGCAAGGCTCTTCATATTGAACATGTCCAAAAGCTCCGGATATCCTACCAGAGCACCAGATAATCCTATTTCTTTCCAAAATAGATATTTCAGAAATTTCTTTTGTACTCCTTCCACCATGTTTATTTGCACATTGGTGATTGGAGACCAGATCAGAGATACAAACTCTAGTTTAGATCTGACTAGAGCAAAATAGAGTCTTTTAAGCGTCGTAACCTCTTTAAAACCTTTCGAATTTCTTTTTAAGAAACCCTAACATTTTATAGCCTTTATTAACGATGTCGTTAATATATAAATCGAAAGATAATTGGGCGTCAAATAAAACCCCCAAGTCCTTAACAAAATTTTCTCTATTCAGCTCAATATTATTAATTGTGTATTTACAGATAATATTGCTTCTTTTTTAGAAAAACTTATGACTAGGCATTTCTCTAAATTTATATTCATGTCATTTTGGGTACACCAATCCTGAATATTATCCAGAGATTTTTGCAATCTTAAACAATCACTTTGTTGTTGGACTACAGAGTATATTTTCAAATCGTCTGCATAAAGCAAACAATTGTTCTCTCCCACAACTCTTACAATATCATTTATAAATATCACAAATAGAAGTGGTCCTAAATTAGAACCCTGTGGAACCCCAGACCTAGCTATGTATTCAGAGGATTTTTGGTTCCTGAATAACACAAATTGTCTTCTATGATACAGATAGGAGTATAATAAATCACACAAGGGCTCGGACACACCATATTGTCTAAGTTTGGATAATAGTATCTTGTGGTTCATGGAATCAAATGCTTTCGAGAAGTCCATATAAATGGAATCGATCTGATGACCATGGTCAAGAGAGGTGGAAATATACTCTGTATACGTACACAGATTGGTGAGGACAGAACGCTTGGGGATAAAACCGTGTTGGCGCTCTGATATATATTTGGAGATATAGTTAATTATGTATTTATATAAAATACTCTCAAATATTTTAGCAAAAGGAGACAGAAGAGCTATGGGTCTGTAATTAGACACCAGTCTTCTGTCGCCTTTTTTATGAATAGGAATAATGTTAGTATTTTTCCACATCTCAGGGAATTTTTTAGATTTGAGAGATAAATTAAAGATATAATATAAAGGAGTAATTAAGACATCGGAGCAACCCTTAATGATATAGGAGGGAATGCCGTCGGGGCCAAGAGATTTCTTTGATTTCAAGCTATCAATAGCATGCTTGATATCGTCAAACGAGATTTCATTTATATTTAGCACCTCATTACAAACGTCCTGTCCCCGACCACTCATATGCATTACATTATAATTGTTACATTTATATACAGAGGCAAAATGTTTAGAGAAGGCTTCACAAATAGTTTTTGGGTCAGAGATATTTTTATTATCAAGAATAAAATAATCTGATTCGCACTTACAAAGGGGAGTGCATAGCCTTGATAACACCGATTTGAACGAAAATTTTTTTATGTGTAGTACTTGATGAAAAACGAATTCTGTTAAAGCCAGAGAACGCGCTTCTCAATGGTTCGTCTAAAAAAAAATGTTAAAGATTTTGCCTGCATGCCTTAAGCCGTTACTAACAATAACATTTACAAATGTCGCGATGGCTAGATCGGTAGGGCGCATTCTTTGTAAACAAAAATCCCGAGTTCGAATCTCGCCTTGTGCAACTATTTTTTTTTTTTGTGTAATTTATTTATTTTTTCTTTGTTTCAGAATATTTTTTAATATTAATAAATAAATAAAAAATTTTTTTTAATTAATGGCATTTTATTTTCAACATGTTCCATATATTTAAAGAAAATTCGAATGCTTTCTGTCAATAATATAATATAAGGAAATATTTAATATTATACTAGAAATATATTACTATTAATTGGACACATAAAAAAATATTGTCGTAACATGTTCAAAGTTCGGAAAATGAACGACCCAACTGTTTAAAACATAAATATTATTATAAATTTATTTATGTGTCCAATTAATAGTAATATATTTCTAGTATAGGCCTAATATTAAATATTTCCTTATATTATTGACAGAAAGCATTCGAATTTTCTTTAAATATATGGAACATGTTGAAAATAAAATGCCATTAATTAAAAAAAAATTTTATTTATTTATTAATATTAAAAAATATTCTGAAACAAAGAAAAAAATAAATAAATTACACAAAAAAAAAAAATAGTTGCACAAGGCGAGATTCGAACTCGGGATTTTTGTTTACAAAGAATGCGCCCTACCGATCTAGCCATCGCGACATTTGTAAATGTTATTGTTAGTAACGGCTTAAGGCATGCAGGCAAAATCTTTAACATTTTTTTTTAGACGAACCATTGAGAAGCGCGTTCTCTGGCTTTAACAGAATTCGTTTTTCATCAAGTACTACACATAAAAAAATTTTCGTTCAAATCGGTGTTATCAAGGCTATGCACTCCCCTTGTTAGTGGATCTTTTATTATTTATAAAGTTCCAGAAACATTTGGGATCCGCATTAATATTTTTCTCCATTCCCGTCAAATACTTTTTGTATAATAGCTTACTGAGTTTATTTATTTCACGCCTCAATTCCATAAAGCGCCTTTGAAATTCAACACAACCTCTATTTTTAAATTTCTCATGGTATTTATTCTTTAGTTTAATTTTCCTTATTAGGGATGGACTATACCAAGGAGGATAGGAAGTTTTAAGATAGGTTTTAGTTGGAATACAACTTTTGAGAGCTGTGTTTAATTTGTGATAGAATAATTCAACAGCTTTGTTTACATCCAATTCACTAAATAAAACAGTCCAATCCATTTGTGCTAACAGGGTGTACAGGAAAATATAATCGCCTCTTTTAAAATCAAGCTGGTGAATTTTACAAGTTTGTGATTTATTATCTAAGTGATAAGGGTTATTTGTTTTTAAGGAAACATTGAGGGGAGGATGAAAAAGATCAACTTTGGAGAGATGCGAAGAAGCATCAGTGACTTCAGTATTTTGACAAGTTGTAAGAACCAGATCCAATGTTTTACCACTCTTGTTTAATATATTGTTTTTTGATAACAGTCCGTTATATTCTACAAAATGCCTAAGATATAGACAAAGTTGAGAAAATGGTACATTCTGCAAATCACCGCGGATGTCCAAATTAAAATCACCAGTTATAACAGTCTTTGAATTCTCCTCGAAGGGAAATTTTTCAAAGTTATTAAAAAATTCATTATACTCATCGAAGGGAGAATTTGGACGGAAGTATACAGTTCCCACATAGAAGGATGAGTTCTTCTGATTTGTAAATCTAACCCAGACAGAATTTTTACATTCCAATTCAATCACTCGCTCCACAAAGTAGTTTAATTTTCGCAAATTTATAGCTATTAGCACACCACCACCTCTGTCCATGTTAGTAACGGCACTGTCACGATCTCTTCTAAATACACTATACTGATTTGGGAAGATTTCCGCATTGTGAAAATTTTCATTCAACCAGGTCTCAGTAAGACATATAATGGCCGGCGCATCTTCTGAACATCGAAGATAGAAGTCCTCGCACTTCGTTCTTAGTCCTCGAACATTTTGGTAGTAGAGATCAATGGAGCTTTCTAGTTTTTTGGAGGCGAAGAATGCAGTTTACCAAAAAAAGGTTTTACTAGAATTCCATCCGGCCACACATCCTCATGGTTTACCAAATGAAACTCGTCTGTCTCTATATAGGCATGAAAAGAGGAGTAAGTATCAAACTTGGTCTTGAGTTTGGTGCATTTTGCATACGTAAGATTGAGATCATTAAGTAAGAATTTCTCAATGTCATCAGAAGTAGTCTCTGGGTCAAGCCTGGTGATGAATAGTTCTTTTTTAGGAGATTTTTTTTTAGCTATCTGAAGGGAATTGGATTTTTTACATCCCTGAAGAGGAGGGATATGATGAGCTCTCCTTTTTAATATATATTTTGAGAAAAATACCATTTTCAAAAGTTGAGAGTCAACTATTATAGAATCAATACGAGTGTTTTTGTATATGGAAAGATCTCGGATAAATACAGATAAGATGGACATCTACTGTCAAATAAGTTGTTAAATTATGACCAGAAACTACATAGTGAGTCTCATTTAGTCTGCTTTTGTATTTCTAAATAGCCTATATCATAACCATCACGTTTACATTCTTAATTACTCTTTTGTATGTTAATGATTACGTGGCATTTTTTACAATACCTACCGAACGAAAAAACTCACGTCTTGTGAGTTTGGTCATTTCTGAAAGAGGGAAAATGTGTCTCATCTCTTCAACAAAAGATAGAAGATAAAAACTTTGTTACTGAAATGTTGTTTTGCGCACGTGTTTGCACGTGTGTACGCCCACGTGGCCCTCGACGGCCTTGTGGCCAAAGCGTGGGAGGAGAACACTACGAACGAACAACTGAACCGAATAAAAAGAACTAAAAACTACTACACGCACCAAGTTAAAAAAATTCTACTAAGTCCGGAAGATATCTTCCAATTTGGAATCACTCAATTTTTCTTCTTGACTGAATAATTGACACGTCTTTTATCACTAAATTCACTATTACTACTGACAGGAGAGATAGACTGAGACTGCTTTGAGCCTGCTTCTTATCTGATAATAACATTGCCCGATATCTCCTTAGATGTTACGTAGGCGTTTCCTTATAAGGCCGTCTTTAGTCAATATTCTTCATATCACCTTTGTTTTGTTTTCTTAGGAAAATTTTGAAAAGAGGATAATATATGTTTACTCATTGATTAAGGAAACAAACATGACAAGGTTTCCTGAAGGCTTCTAAAATTTAAATTAAAATCGTCAATTTGTTTCTTATTTTTATTTTATACTATTATATGTTTTCTAAAACGAAGTAGGCCCTATATAATTTTTTGCACTATGCCCCTATAATAAGCGATAGCAAGATGATTGGAAAAATTAAGTTCTCACTCGTTAATTTTAATGTCTTTTTACTTTCTCTTGCCTATATATGAAATTAAATAGGCCTATACAGAGACAAAGTATTGCGATCATGTCAAAAATTCGATTTTGATGGAAATACATGTTTGAGGTTCCCTGTGTCCAAAAAGTGGGTCCCGCAAATTGGTCTATATGTAATGATTTAAAGCATGAAGTAATTGAGCTACTGGATTGAAATTTTATATTTGAATTAGGAACCCTCCCGGACAATCAAAATAAGCTTTTGAACAAAATAGGCCAACTACTTTACTGATGCACTTTTTCAGTTTTTTTTTTTTCAATTTTCTCTAAATTTGCTCCAACGATTTTGATTAAAATCAATTGTTTTTTAGATGCTCTTTAAAATGTATATTCTCATTTTGTTCTTGTAATCTTTTAAAGCACACTTTACTCTTATATTACTTATGAAATACAAGTGGTAAAGTTTGGAAATAGTGTTATGGGAAACTTAATATACCAGGTAATACCTCGTCAGAAAAAATCTGGTGTGACAAGTAGAGTAAACAACTTTCTCTTTCGAAGTGTAAGAGAAAGTTGTATGCTGGGCGTCCTACCACACTAGATTTTTTTTTAGAAAAATGTCCCTTTCTTATTACAAATTATACATTCAATAAAATCTATAACAGATTTTTTCCTACTCTTAAAAATAAATTTTTATTAAGATTCAACACTTCTATTTAATAGAATAGTAAATCTCTTTTGTAATTATTGAATACCCTTTTACGCAATCCATGCTCCCATTGCAATTAGGATACAGAAATTATCTAATTTTGATATATAGGCTATTATTAATGCTAAGAATCAGAGAAGATAGACAGACCCATCGATACAAACAATTTTTTTTTTCTCCTTAAACAATTTTGAAATACATTAGAATAGATAATTGAATTTATATGTTCCATTGTGAAATGCTTATTAATCAAAAATAATTTGAAATAAATATAAAGAATTTTAATTAAAAACTAGTTAAACATGAAGAATTTTATCAATGCTAACATTAACTACTAATCAAATATCCTTAATTTGATTAATATCTACTATTATGCAAACATAAGAAATATTTTAGAAATGCAAATCATGTAGCCTATTATATAAAATTTTCAATTTATTAAAGTTAATAATAATATTATTTAATTCTCTTCACGTTTTTGATCTTTAGTTTTTCATGAAAGCGACTTTTTAGACATTATTTTTAATTTAATCAAAAGATGGAAAACAATTTATAAATAAAAAAAATCTGGTGTGGCTGGTAGCACAGCACACAACTTTCTCTTATCTTTGCTAAGAAATAGTTGTTCTGTGCTTTCACACCATATTTTTTTTGTGTAGATATAGACTATATTTAGTTTCCGCCAAAATATTAAAATTCAAGATGCAAAATTTATAAATAGAACCCCTCGGGCTTGGTGTAGTTGGTAGCGTGCCCCTACCTTCTAGACATGATTCTAAGAGAGACCATGTTGCGAAAATCCCTTTTTTGAATCCAGGGGAACCTCAAAAGCGTATATCCATCAAAATCTCGACATCGAATTTTTGACATGAAACTATTGAATAATACTTTCTCTTTATATATAGCCTATATTAACATAGATAGATAGATAGATAGATAGATATATTTATTTGCAACGGGCAACATATATAAGTAAGAGAAAGTAAAAATGAAAAGGTGAACTTAGTTCCAATATGTTAGATAGAAATAAGGGTTCCTTTGAGGATGGTATCTGCCCCCCCCCCTTTTCCAAAAAAAATAATAAATACACATTTGGATATCTATATTTGTGATATACAGCCCTGACCTCTCAACTGCTCCTAATTTCATTTATTATAATAATCTTGACAAATATTGTTAATTAAAATAAAATAATTATTTATTTTGTTTTAATTTTTTTCATCGTAAAAAAGTTGTTATTCCAAACCTACGAATAATCAATTAATTAATATTAAATATATTACTTTGGAAATTATCACCGGACAAAATACATAAGGAATGGTTGTATTTTATTCACCGGATATTTCTAAAATATATTAACCGAAAATAATTTTTTCTTTTAGAAGCCCAATACCTGGCAATATCCCCCTCCTTCAACTCATCTAGTATATTAAACGTTTTATAGCATGTATCTCTTACGTCTCATTTTTTATCACTCATTCTCTACACCCAGCTGCATATATCTCGTTATAATATTTTGCTATCGGCAGTCACGAGTCTTCCTGGTTTAGATACAAGACTGCAAGCTTTTACTGCCTCTGTGCTAGTATTCTAACTTCATGGTCAAGGTCATTTAGATTTTATTTTATTATTATTAATCTAATTATAATCTGAATTCTGGTTAATATATAAATTTGATTTTTAACCACGCATTATATTTTAAAATTAGAAGAAAAATGAACTGGGAGAAAAGAAATAGAAATTCAATGTCAAGAACGATGGCAATTGGCCCAGAATACCAAATCATACCTAGCTTTAAAGTTATATAAACCTATTATTTATAGAAAGTTTTTCCAATTTTTTTAACACGTTAAAATTAAAGCTTTAAAATTCTTATCTTTTATCAAACGTCTGTTTATTATTGATCACTATAGCCAAGGAATAAAGGAATTTTATTCAGTTTTGAGCAAATTTTTACCGCTGTCCAATCTGGAATAATGACTTATCTTAGTATTTTAAACTTGGGCACTGGACTTGCAACTCAATTCCAATGATAAATATGGGTTTATCTTTTCAGTCTTTGAAATTAAATAATTTTAATAGACGTTTTAGTTGACTGACAAAAATATAATACAGTTGTACCTCGAGATACGAGTGCCCTAACATACGAGTTGTCGAGCGAGCCAAGTTTTGTTTTGAACATCGTGCTTTGAAATTTGAGATACGAGGAACGGCCAGCTGCGAAAAAGTTGCAACTGGTCTTGCATCGGAGCTATTTAATGACACTTGCCTACAACTCATTTGAGATACGAGCAAGATTACGGAACGAATTAAACTCGTATCTCGAGGTTTCACATTGTACAAATATATTTTTTATTTACCCCCACCCCGTGGCCGAAACGGCTTAAGTTGTTGAAAAGATCAATAGTTTGGAAGCCACGAGGCGCGGGTTCGGTTTCCACGTAGTCCGATTAATTTATTTAAATCATTTGTATACTAATTGGTATAAATAATTATGCCTTGACCCCCACATATTGATGTTTTTAAATACTGTGTACTGAATATCATAGAAAGTCTAAAATGGCCTGAGATGCCGAAAGACTAAGGCTGAACATACACTAATTGAGCAAAAAACGTTTTTGACTAATCGTACCTAAAACTGTTTTTTTCAATGCTTTTCTATGGGTCAACGCACACCAATTGCTGCGGCCAAAACACCAACATGATTCGACATCGCGTTTTGCTCAATTCGTGTGCGTTGGCATTGAAGCAAAACGTTTTGTCTGAAAACGTTCCAAAACGTTTTTAATCATTCACTGTGCATTGGCATAGAGCAAAATATTTTTTCTTATTGAGCGTTTGCTCAATCAGTGTCCATTGGCATTGAGCAAAAACGTTTTTAATCCGCAAACGTTCCCAAAAACGTTTTTGATCAATCAGTGTGCATTGACGTAGAGCAAAATGTTTGTCATTGAGCGTTTTGTTCAATCGGTGTGCGTTGGCATCCTATCAAAACGTTTCGCTCTTGGACAAAACGTTTTGTCCTAAAAAGTTTCTTCTCATTTGGTGTGCGGGCGTTCAGCCTAAAAAATTAAAAAAAATAAATATTTTTTACAATTTATTCTGTTTGGATGGTAACTCAACTAACGTTCACTCAATTTATTGTTAAAAATGTTAATTATTAATTTCATAAACTATTTTTTTAATATACAAATCATACTCAGCAATTAAATTTTTTTATCAACTTCTCATTTAATATACTGCTTTGAAAGCATATATGTATATTTTTTTTATAGTTCATTCATCTATATTTTATTTTTGTATCGAAATCTAGGCCAACTATTGAAAGAATTGTTGATCTCTGTTATTTCCAAGCTTGGGAATCAGTGAATTCCTTTCGGTCTGCTTGATCATGCATGCTTGAATAAGGTAAATGTTTGGTTGTATAAATCGGCGACTCACTGATGAAGATGGCATGTCTTTTTTTTTCCTTTTTTTTTTTTTTTTTTTTTTTTTTTTTTTTTTTTTTTTTTTTTTTTTTTTTTGAGGACGTGACGCTCGCGAACTTGATGATGAGTCAGCCTTAGAACCGAGGTCCAGGTCCCCCTTGAGGAACAAATTTTAGAGCTTGGGGGGGGATATTCCGGATCCTGCTTCGAACCCGAGCGATGGTCTGACTCATCGCGACCTCAAAAACAGCAAACAGGTGGTATGTGTGTGAAGGTATAAAAAATGGCCATCACAATTCAAGAAACGTTTTTTCTAAAAGAAATTTTTTTGTGATAAATGGCATCTTCGGGCTTATGATATATATAATCAAGGGTAGCTTGTTTGTTTTTTAAACATACATGTGTGAATGAATAAAAAATATTTTTTATATCTCATTACCTATCAAATTTTCAATATGGCCTACTTTTTTGTTGAATTTTTTAATTTACCGGTATTATTTTATATCATAACAATACAGGAAGCTTTTTCTTTATCATATTTATTTAAAAATGGAATTTTAAATCTTTCACTTTCAAAACTATTTGAGATACTGAAAGCTATTTTTATATTCAAGGAAAATTGCATATTTATTTAGAAAAAAAGACGCTTGACTCCGACCTTGACTAAGCATTAAAATCAATTATTAAAGAATTTCAATTCGATTTCGTTTTGATTCCACTTCTGGCTGATTCCAGCTCTAGGAATAGACACGGCCATCAAGACTCGGTTTCCATTAACTTCCAAGTGGTTTTTCGCAGCGGTTTCTCGGTCACAGCAAAAAGCCTTATTTAAAACTCAGAAACTTGATGTTTATTCACAATTTTATGCATTTCCATGTATAAGAGAAAGGAAAAAAAAATCTGTAGTATGAGAAAATGACAACCTTCAAATTCCAAAATGAAAATCTATTAATAGAATGAATCTATTAAAAAAAAAAAAAAAAGCTTTTTTTGATCCCCCACAAATGGTGATTTGTATATTTATTTAATATAAGAATTAAAATAAAAGAGGAGAGCTGAAATCTATGAAGAATAACAAATATCACCAAGTGACAGAAGTGGAACGCACGCGTGCATTTACGTATTTTCTACCAGGAACAGAGAGCCAACTTTCCATATTTAATGCCAGGGATTCGGATCGAACCTGAGACTCTAGAGTGCGTGACTCGCCACGACAAATTTCTCGAATTGGAGGCTATCTTTTTTTATTTTCATTACAAAAAAAAAAAAATATGCTCAAATGCATTCATTCTCACCTTGGTCTCCTCATTTCATGTTTAAATAGATGGACTATTTTCCAGACTTTTACAATTGACCTATTTATTTTAAAAAGTCTTCACATCTTCAACACTAACAAATGAAATTAATTTCCCCATTTTCTTATTGATTAGAATGCATTTTTTTGAAAGGAATGTTTATTTTATTTGAAAAATAAAAAAAAAATAAATAAATTGACATTTGCGATATGTTTGTTGTTCGTGCTAATGATCCAATACAAGGTCATATTTTGATCTTTCTATTAACTTCTGAATTTTAAGAATGAATAAAAAAATATCGTATAAATTGTTTTTTGGCAAGAATCACAATTAGCTTGCAAATTAAAAACAATCGTCTCTCTTTATTCTGATTATAAATAGTTTTTTCTTGACCTTCCAAAGAAAAAAAAATGACATTTGTCGTCATTGGCACCTAAGACACGCTCAAGAATGTTAACGAATCCAAAGGTCAAAGGATGGATGAAAAAGGCATGGAAAAAACCCATAACATTGTTGCTATTGCATGAGGAAGTTGTTGCAATTGAATTTTCTTTTACTTTTGGTTAGTAACTAAGAAGGATTCCGCCTTGACCTCTCTCCCATAAAAGTGAAGTTCCCTCCTAAAATTAAGAGAGACTCACCTGAAAAAAGGGCCGCCTTCGAGGTGGCGGAAGCGCGGCGCCAGGCCCAGGCGCCATCGCCATACGCGTTAAACTGGCCACTTTTGCTTGATCTACTCACTCAAAAGCACTGAAAACACTTGGATCGTATCCTAATAGTATAATAGGGTAGAGTTCAGACAAAAGTGAGATGCCAATTGGTGGCCGGCGGCCGAGAGACTGAATATTCTGGCAGCCGGCAGCCGTCGTCTTCTGCTCGGTCCCCTCCTGCGCTAAACTACAGTCCCCCTATGGCCCCTCCGAGTGTAGGCGGCGTCTCCCGGACGCGGCAAACACAAAACACAGAATCGGCCGGCTACACTGTTGATCTTTATACACTATACACATAAATCATTCTATTTCAATTCAGAGTTGACTGTATGGATTTTCTTTAATTAAAGGGGACTTGAAAAAAATCTTGAGACTATTCAGGTTGAGCGAGAGGCCCATCAAAGAATCCTCGCCTCTCTTCATAACGAAACCTAAGCCTATTTTCTCTAATCATCCATAGCATTTTGCAGTCAATTCAAAACCTTAGCTTACTGAATCTATTAGATACATAACCCTATTAGTATTATTAGGTATATCCAATTTTATTACAATTCATATTCTACAATATCACTTTTGGTTCTATGTATGTAAATCCTTATTGAAGATCT